>LPNX010830183.1:144449-172760 GCA_001517045.1 Pseudotsuga menziesii | reverse complement strand
TGGATCCGACTCACTTGTCTCTTGGCCTTCCATATGCCTTGAGATCACTCGGATTCGACCTTCCATTACCCCATTGAAGAGCTATATAAGGAACCCTTTGGATACATTCAAAGCAGGAGGAATTGAAGAGAAAGAAAACCATAGTCCATTGTTGCCAGAGCTTATACTTGAGTCTGCATCCCTTTGTCCCTTGAAACACTTTTTTGTTCTTCCCAAGATTTCATTTTGCTTGTGAGCTTGCTATTGAGAGATGGAGGATTGAAGTGGTAGAGGCCCAAATGGGGGACTCAGTTTCTCCGATTCGCAGACGTGCTGACAAAGGTTGTCACTATTATAATCTCTTTTTTATATTAATAGAAATATCTTTTCCTATCCAATAATGTGTATTTAAATGAGTATTTTATCCATGGATGCTTTTAAATGCTTATATGTTATTAATTATATATGCTAGAATAGGTCTAACACGATTATATATAGCATGATTGTATTGTTTGCTGAGTGTTGAGATAGCAATTCATCAATACAAGATGGAGTTGGAAAGCTCAACGGGGATCTACATCAACCGTCTGGAAAAAGGTACGAATCAAGATCCTTTAGTGTTAGATATTTGGTTTCTCTTGCATATAGGAAATGATTGATTTCTGGAGTCAAGTTGTCTGTTGTGGTACCCCAAGCCATAGGAATTTCTCTCCGTAACAGAATTGGCGACTCCACTGGGGATGTTCCTTGTTTGTATTTGGGGTTTGGGGGCACAATGTGCTTGATATTCTTGACTTGCTTTTTGTTTCTGTGTTGCATTTTATAGTATGTTCATCCATTGACACTCCCCTTTATTAGTTTGACCCTTGGCCTGCTTTTTACCACTGTATTCTCTATATACACAGGTTTTTGGCCAAAAGTTGTGTACATATGCAGGTTTTTGGCCAAAAGTCGCGTATACACGCAGGTTTTTGGCCAAAATCCGTGTATACATGCAGCTTTTTGGCCAAAAGTCGCGTATATATGCAACTGTTCTTTAAACACTCGTGTACATCCTCCCTTTTGGTGAGTTTGATGTTGTGGGAAGTTGTTGGGTGGTTTGTGAGTGTGGTTGGGTCTTCCTTGGGTATGATGTTGTCTGTTGGATGCTTCTTTTGTGACCAAAGACCTCTTTTTCATTGATTTTTCTTTGAAAGTAATTTTAGTCATTTATCCTTTTTGTTTTTCCCTTAGTGCATAAGTATTTTTTGTCTTGGTGTCTTGCTGGGCTTGTGTTTTATACTTGCTGCAGAGACTGAGAGTTTTAGATGACTTTTATTGCATTTTTCATTCTTTTATATTGAAAAATACAAGGTAGTTGCATTTTCTGCATATGGATTTGAGGAGGTACTTGCATTGGATTGCTTAGATGAGAGTTTTATTTAGGCTTTCATATAGGAAGGATTGAATTGGCATTCAGAAAGGAATATATATTTATGCATCTCATGTAGTGGCATACCCTATTTTTCGTTTAACAAAGATTGCACTTAGCATTGTTTGTTATGGTGCGCACTTTTATTTCATTGCCGAGTCTTCATGTGATTAGTTGCACGACCATTTCCCTTTGAGTAATTACAGCCAATTAAAATCAACGCTTAACTAAAATGGATTACACTATTTTCTTTTATAGGGTACACCAACAAGATTAGGTTTTAGGGTCTTGGAATAGTTCACTGTGAGTAAATTCTCCAAGACCACTAAACAACAACATGTATGTGTCTGTCCAGGTGAGAGTGTGAAATTATTTGGTATAATTAGTGTTTCTCAGGATCCTCCTCTTACAAGGGAGTTAAGCACGAGGCGGTGTGAGCGGTTAATGATTGGGATGACCCCTGGTCATAACTGAGTAGCATCAGAGATATTTCCAGGATTGTATTTATATCTGGGGGCTCTTTCGAGAGTTTCAAGATTTGCTACCCCACCCATACTGTCAATCCCGCCTACGACTGTCTGCCTGAGCATTGATTATATTGAGGTGACCTTAGTTTCCTTACCTAGGTTATCACGGGGGGTACTTGTAGAGGTTATTCTGTGAGTGTCCTGGCCAGGTAGAGGTTGGACATCATAGTTTCTTTATGCATTGAAGCTGAGGGCCACTATAATTGGTTACATACCTCCGCTTGTAGTGTATGGGAGTTTCGAGCCTCTCTTAGGGAGACATACCTGCTGCATTTAGGAGCTCACATGTCCTCCCCTTGGTTTGCTTGTATTTTGGCTGTAGATTTTCTTAGGAGTGTGCTCTTTGTGTGCTAGTTGGCCTTTGGGATCGTGGTTACTTGAGTATATTTATACTCTCTTGAGTTTGGGTTCTTTTATTTTCGGCATGCCTGATATCCTATCACCCGTCCTTGGTCCTAGTACAGACCCTGGTGTCAGACTTGGGGGCATCACAACCCCTTACCCTACTCATAGATTTGGGAGTGGTCATATTCTGCCCTCTACTCCATTTGTGGGGGATGTTGACTCCCTTCTCTCGGTCTTTACATCAGTGGTCACCCTCATGGGGGTGGTAGTGGATGCATGAATGTTGGGTCTACACCTTAATTTCCTTTTTATGTCCCATCGTTCACCACATTGTTTCCTTTGGATGCAGTTGCCATGATCATTCCTCCCTATATCCTATAGTTTGGATTCTTTATTGACTATTTTGCTTTGTGTTGGACTAATATGGCTGTCATGTAGAGTCCAATTTTTGTACACTCTCTCTGAGGTTTCGACTCGTTCGTGCCTATCACAGGTATCATGTCTAAACTAGCATATAGGTTAGGATTTCACATCCACTTGCATTTTGCATTACCTTATGACTGTTTCATTTTAACCTTAGGTACGAACCCATTCCATGGTATCATAGAACCTTCATGTTATTTTTAGAAGTGGGACTATGTGAATGGTAGAGCTTTCCTATACATGGGTCTCCTAGTTAGCTCCCCTTTGTATTTGGTACCCATGCCGTGAGTCCTCTCTTAGGTCTGGGAGTCCTTTGTATAGTATCGCCATGACTTTACGCAAGAGCCTCATACTCCTCTTGATATTTTTGCTAGCCTGTTTCCTCAGGACTCCCTTATGTCAAGTTGTAATTGCATTATCATGAGCTTTGCCTGCCTCATTGAGCCTTGTGTTGGCTTCCCTGACTTTGAGTATTAGCCATATAGCCCAAGCTTATCTCATGTCTAGCCATGCAGAGCCATTTTATATATTTTTTGCAGCTTGATTCCTGATTTTCACCGGGAGGGGACTTTCCCCCGAGTGTCGCTGTCCTACATATGTGTACTTGCATTGAGCATAGGTGTGTTCTGTTGCTTGGAACTAGTTTGTTTTCCCATTTGACAATAATCTCCTCCTAGTCTGTAACTATAAAGCGACTTTATTCTTTTTCAAGCTTTCCAAATATTTGAAAAAGTCCAAAAAAAACAAAACACCAAAAATCTGGACAAGGAAAGATGTTATCTTTGGCAGCAATCGAGTCGTGTCGCCTTCGAACAGAGCACTGCATATCACATCCGTTGGTTGGGTTAATATTTTGAATTTAGGAGCTGTACTCATTTCTCTGAGTTTATCTCCACCCACTGGTTAAGCTTCCAGTCCCTATGGAGCCTCTATCGATGCCTCCTGTGTCACAAAGATGTCCCAGTTTTGTATATCGAGTCTATGCTGCCTACATTTAGTCACCATTTGCTTTTATGTTCTTATTTGAAGGAAGTTGAAACCTGAGTCGGCCATTCCTCAATTATCTTGACTTTGCATGTCAGCCATTCCCGATACAGTTACTCGTTCGTGCACATTATGATCGAGTCCTTCCACATTATACAGCTTTGTTGAATACCTCGTGTTGGATGATGGGGGTTGCCTTAATGCCCTCCTTCTAGCGGATTTCATCCCATCAACTTCAGATCATTTATTTTGGGATAGGAATCTAGAGTCATGTTTGAGTGTCTTGAGATTTGCAGTCATCAGTGGCAGGTTCTCTCGCCATCGATAGTTTTTTGGGAATACATCAATGTCCCATGATCGATGGATTCTATCAAGTGTTCAACCTCAACACATTTATTCACACTTGTTAGTTTGCACTCTAGTACGTTGATTCCCATTTTCATTATTGGTGGGTGATCTCACGTCTGTTAACGGTATACATCAATGACCGGTAATCAGACGATGGACTACTGTGTTTGACCTCGACACTTCTATTCACATAGTAGGACATGTACTCGTAGCGGTTTATGTAGAAGACCTTCCAGACTGGTGGCATCTCATATATGCTACCTCCTTGATCATGCCAGTGTTCATGAGATTTCAGCTCTCGTGACTTGATTCCAGTACATGTCAGATATTTCCAGCCATTATGGAGATCTCGATCCATTATATATCTTCAGCCTTCATGGAGATCATGATCATTTGTATATCTTCATCATGTAGATTCTGAGCTATCTATATTGTACGTGGCGATGACCACACATGTCATATTTTGTGTCATGCCTATTCATGTCCATTGTACTCTTATGTATCCGGGACTGCTATATCTACTGGCAGTGATGTGCAGAGTTTGATCCTTATATTGTATTGATTGGATGGTTGGTTCTTCCACTGGGTTCTTCATCACTTCACTTCTGGGATGGACTTATAATGTATTTCGTCCATCGTATGACCCCTCTAACCTCACACATTAGGGGGCATCTGTTATAGTTGATTTTACCACACGTGGTGGATCACACTTTCATGGCATTCCTTGTCCCTCTGCAAACTCCTTAGACCCCATGGACCATTTTTGTACCTTTGATGTTTCCAAGATCATCCCTAAAAACATGCAATAATTTCTATACGCGACTTTTAATCCCTTTCTCGCATATATACATGGGTTTGACCCCTAAAACCATGTACACCAAGATGTGTGCAAAAGGACAAATTCTTTTGGAGTTTTCCTTGATGTGGATCCAACTCACTTGTCTTTTGGCCTTCCATATGCCTTGAGATCACTTGGATTCGACCTTCCATTACCCCATTGAAGAGCTATATAAGGAACCCTTTGGATACATTGAAGGCAGAAGGAATTGAAGAGCAAGAAAACTATAGTCCGTTGTTGCCGGAGCTTATACTTGAGTTTGCATCCCTTTGTCCCTTGGAGCACTTTTGTGTTCTTCCCAATATTGCCTTTTGCTTGTGAGCTTGCTATCGAGAGATGGATGATTGAAATGCTGGAGGTCCAAGTGGGGGACTCAGTTTCTTCGATTTACAGACGTGTCGACAGAGGTTGTCACTATTGTAATCTCTGTTTTATATTAATAGAAATATCTTTTCCTGTCCAATAATGTGTATTTAAATGAGTATTTTATCCATGGATGCTTCTAAATGCTTATATGTTATTGATTATATGTGCTGGAGTAGGTCTAACAAGATTATATATAGCATGCTTGTCTTGTTTGTTGAGTGTTGAGATAGCAATTCATCAATACAAGCTGGATTTGGAAAGCTCAACGGGGATCTACATCAACCGTCTGGAATAAGGTACGAATCGAGATCCTTTAGTGTTAGATATTTGGTTTCTCTTGCATATAGGAAATGATTGATTTCTGGAGTCAAGCTGTCTATTGTGGTACCCCAAGCCATAGGAATTTCTCTATGTAACAGTTTTTGTGGAATCTCCTCCAAATATATCTCCCTTGTCTGTTCATATCAAAGGTGGGTCGCTAGATGTTTTATAATTTTTTTGGGTTCTCCTAAGTTATACAAATGCATTGGCGTGATCCAAAATTTGATGCACCCTTGCATCAAATAATAACTTACACCGAATGCCATTATACCTAATCCATGAAAAAAACTTGGATTATTCTAATTTAAAAAAAACTCTCTTTGGTGTGTCTCAAACATACAAATGTATTTGGGAACCATAATGAATACACCTCCCCATAGAGGTTTTTGCAGAGGCTTTTAGTGTTACAAGATTTGGAATTTAAAAAAAAAAAACCTTCAATAAAACCTTCGTCATTGGTAATTGAGGGTTTGGTGGAGGTAATAATTGATGTTCATTATAACTAAAGAAATTAGGTGGTTGGACGTTACAACAAAGGTTTTTTATTGTGCACATTATTCATACAATTGAACCATTGCTTCTTATAGATATATGCAGAAGTGTAAACATTTTAAATTGTGTGCATTGGTGCATCATAAACAATTTTTCTTGAGAAAAAATATTTTTATTCATATAGAATAAACATATTCTACCCAAATAGGACTTATATCAATGCTCCAAGAGCATACCATTACTTCATATAATAGGCACCCTTATCTACAAAACATACAATTTTATATTTTTCAAAAAAGCTTAAAGTCTTACATTTTAACATCTACTTTGTTCCCATTAAAAAAATTACAAAGTTTTAATAAGAAAAGTTCCACTGAGTCTCTAACTATGCTGCCTTAGAATTCCTATATAACTATCATTCCTTGTTCCACCAAGAGTGCTAGCTTCGAAAGCTCGTTAAATTTTGTGTTCAGCTCTTTGAAAACATGGACAAATGAGATGAATTCAAAACTCAAAATAAAAGATAGTATTGCGTTCAGAAGATGTTGAAGGTGTAGAGAATTGATTTGGATTTTAGAATTTTCCTATTCTATAACCATTTTTGAGTTGTCGAACAATTGAGGCCATCGTATGTTCTTAGTGACTGATACTTTTAAAACTGCCCTTAAGGTAGCCGGTTCAACCTTGCTGTTAGAGAAATGACCTAGAGAAAATTTAATCTTGAAATTGAATTATTTTGATATGAAGAGGATCGTCCTCGAGCCTCCTAGGGGAGGGACACCCTGGATTTCCCAGTCGAAAAAGCCCCACAGTATAGTCTTGTCTATTTGGGGAGAAGACATAATTCTCTTTCTTGCATGATTTGGTTCTGATCTAAACTCCTTTGACCATTGCAGTATCAAAGCAATCATGACATCAAGAGAAACTCATCGATCCTAAAAGATCGTTGAATTATGAGCTCACTAGATGCCATAAACAAAGGAAGAAGGGAAGGGTGAAAATTCACCTACCAAGGGGTATTTCCACCAGTTATTAAATATCTGTTCCAAAGTCTAAACAGCTTGCCTGGCATTCGATTGTAGATATTTTGTGGCCTTAATACATAAAACATTTGCATAGGGTCATGAAAGGAAGAGGTGAGAGATTGTCTCACATTCATTTCTACACAAATAGCAATAACTTCACCCATTCCATCCCCTCTTCAAAAGTTTGTCCCATGTTAAAAACTTGTTGCTTAAAGCTAACCAAAGGGTAATCTTTTATTTCAAAAGGCCAACATTCTTACAAAATACTGGACACCACCACTTTTTTTCACCATTAAAAGAATCTGCAGTGCTAGCCTCAAATTCAAGATTCATTGAGAAAAATCCCGTGGAAGAATTTTTAGTCCAAACCAAACTATATTTTGGGTTTGAATCTAGATGTATACATTTGGATACAAGTTTGTTAACATATCAAGCCCATTCAACTATTATATTATGTCCAATAAACATTATATTATATTATGTCAAATAAACATTATATTAAACATCTCCCACACATTAAGTGTAAAAACCATTTGCAAAAAAATATAAAATATAAAATATAAAACATCATATTAAACCATTACAAATAAATAAATTCAATATATCAATTAAAAAAACTGCAAATTTAATTTCCAATTTTGTAATTAAAAAACATTTGCCTTTTAGATAATGTTATTATCAAAGTTCAATCTTCAACATATAGTCGCAATAGATACCAATGGGTATTCAAGGGGTTAGATATGGCCTTCAAGGGGTTACATTTCACCAATTGGTATTCAAAGAACAGATTGTGTTGTAGATGCATGTATATTAAAAGCAACAACACTAGTTGGAGCAACGAGAAGAAGTGTGAAGGCACTTTGTTCAGATGCAATTTGTACTGTAGATTTTAAGCAAGATATTAGGTAAGATTTTTCGGTGCCTGCAGTACCTTGAATCACCATTTTGAGTGATGGAGCCGATATAGTGTTTCTAAAATGTTTGTCAGCTTGCAAGAGGGAGACGAGGAATCTTTTGAGACAACTTCTTTCATTGTGAAAACACCTACGACATAAATATTTGTAGTCAACCTCTTACTACGCCATATGCTAATTTCTCTCTCAAAATCACAACTCAACAATTTGTGTATAACATCCAATCATCCACATATTTCGCTTCAATTCAATGGATGGCTTAATTGACCTTGGGCAAATGAAGGGGTTCCACTTTTCAACGTCATGAGCTCATGAGCTTTGAGATTTTTTCGATCCATTTTGGTACGAGGACAATCTTTCCACAATGTAATTTGCAAAGAAGATCAACTCACACTTTTGTGAGGTAAAAGAGGCCATGTATTTTTATCAAAAGGTCACGTGACAAAACAAAAGTGAAAAGGACAAATACTATAGAAATGTGTAGTCAATTTTGGTATCGAGTGAGCATATTATACAAGGATGGATATTGTCACAAATATCTTAATCGATTTAACCCTTGATATAAGGAAATAATCCAACCTCCTTAAATAATGGAGGTTGGAGCTCAAGTTTAGGATTTGCTAAAGAGTTTTTATGCTAATGAAATAAAACGGTTTTATAATAATAACAATAACAATAACAATAACAATAATTTGATAAATTAAGTGGAAATTTTTTTACTTGGAACTTTAATAATTGGAACTTCAATATATTATAAAAAAATATAAAACAAAATATCTATATTAATTTTTTAATAAATATAAATATTTAAAATATAAATAACCATAAAAACATTTTTAATATATTATATAAAAAAATTAAAATAATTTATACATATTAAAAAACATTATAATTTAAGTTTATCAATTAAATATTCCTCATTTCTTAAGAATGGATTTTACTTTCATTTTTGTTCTTTCCCTTATCATTTCATAAGTCACTATTTGCTTCAATCTATCAAATCAAATTACACAAGTTTACGAGGGTGTGGATGATGTTGATATTATAACAAATTTATATGTGCATGCAACTTTATGTAATGTTTACTTGTTGGGGGTTTAGATACTTTAATGTTTACTTGTTCTCTTAAAGCTTTTTTTTCAAGATTAAACTCTATTTAATAAGTTTATGATTCTTTTTTTTCTTCTAATTTTTAATGGACTTGTCACTTTTCTACAGTTGAAATGATGTTTGTGTGATTAGGAATTTCTCATTCAAAGGAAAGTTTGATATCTTCTATTTTTGGTTTAAATTCTCAAATTTTTAATACTATCATTTTTTTTATGAATCTGAATGTTTTTCTTCATTTGAATGCGTAGGAGCTAACAAATTTACTTTCTTAGCTTTGGAAGTCTTCCTCATTTGTTTGATTTTTAGAGGTTTAAAGACTAATTATAGAGATTGTCTCCTTTTTTCTGCTCCACTGATATTGTTTCGTGGACAATGCCTAAAAGAAACCCTTCATTATTTTATATATTTGAAAAAATTAAGTATTAAAAGATCTATCAAAATTCATCGAAATTTTAGGGGTCATATAGTCTAAATTAGGATATATAAGTCATTAAAGCATTGAATGGACATGCCACCCTCTTCCATTCATTATAAAAGCATTAAATGGAGAGGCCACTCTCTTCCATCCATGGTTTTGGAATCTTTCTAGAAGACCATAGTTTAGAATACACCCATCCATGGTATTTGGTAGCCTGTGGTTTTGGCCCATGGTATGTCCCCAAGGGACATTGTAATAATGTTATCAAAAGGATCCATGCCTTCTCAATAAAGCATTCACGGATTTTTGACATCCTACATTGAGTCTTATTATTTTGTGTTAATCCTTTTGAGTTCTTCTTGGTCAATCCGTTTTAATCTTCAATCTCATTTTTTGATCAAATGATAGCAAATTTGCAGGTTTACTCTCCTCCTCTCTCAACATTCAAGCGTCCCGGGTCTCAGCCCCCACAAAATCCATATCAACTTACTAGTGGTACCACCACTAAGTACTCAACATTTAAATGAGTTATTCATTATTCAAATGCATGAAAATCAAAGCAATAAAGCCTTTAGAGCACTCAAACTCAGATGAATATAATTATACCTTTGTGCATTAAATGTAAAAGGTGATGTCAAAGTGATTCTTCCCTTCACAACCCAAAAGGGCAATTTCGCTAATAATTTTGTCATGTATGGAAAATTACGTTAATTGAAATTCAAATCCTATCTTGATCACCTATCACTTCAAAAATCCAACATTGAAGAGGAGTACATGGGAAGGTTAAGTTATATATATATAACTTAACCATATATATATATATGGGTGACATTATCACATTTTTCATTGAATTGGTTTCCTCCATGTAGAGTCACTCAAAATTTTGTAGCTTAAAGCAAATAAAACAACATATATAAGTCTCACAAAGATGGTACCATGGTAGAAAACACATACAACATAATAGATTTGTTGTTGACAAGGATAAGCATTATATTAAGAGGAGTGACATTTACATCGGTATAAATTAACTAACAACAATGTTTAATAGACGTAATTATTATTTGAAAGGAAGGAGGTTGGAAGTTAAGGTGTACATTTGTAACAATGGGGGTGGGGTGAAAGCATGCATTTGTAACAAATGCACCCTCATGAATGTGTGGATGGTGTTGATCTTATAACAAACCCATACGTGCATACGAGGAAACCTTTTGAAATGTTTACTTGTTGGGATTTAGTTATATCAATCTAATGCATAATTCATGAATTCATAATCTTCATCAAGGTAGTGTTCTCTTAAGTATTTTGTTGTTTTCAAGATTGAACTCTATTTAATAGGTTTATGATTCCCTTTCTTGCTTCTTAGTTTTAATGGACTTGTTTCTTTTCTACATTTTAAATAATGTTTGTGATGTTTGTGTGATTGGGAATTTCTCATCAAAAGAAAGTTTGATATCTTGTATTTTTGGTCAAATTCTCAAATCTTTTATACTATAATTTTTTTTAATGAATTGTAATGTTTTTCCTTCATTCGAATGGTTAGCATCTAACGAATTTACCTTCTTAGCTTTGGATTTCTTCCTCATTCGTTGTATTTTTAAAGGTTTAAAGACTAATTATATATATTCTCTCCTTTTTTCCCCTCCGTTGATATTGTTTGGCGGACAATGCCTAAAAGAAACCCTTCATTATTTTATATATTTGAAAAAATTTAGTATTAAGAGCTCAAATTACTAGTGGTGCCACCACCAAGTACTCAACATTTGAATGAGTTAGTCATTGCTCAAATGGAGGAAAAGCAAGGCAATAAATCCTTTCGAACACTCAAACCCCGATGAATATAANTATATATATATATATATATATATATATATATAAAAGGGTGATATCATCGAATTTGTCATTGAATTGGTTTCCTCCACTTAGAGTCACTCAATTGACACAGTTTCAAAATTTTATAGCTAAAAGCAAAGAAAACAATATAATAAGTCTCATAAAGATGAATAGAGCCTATGGCATATCGAAATTTGAGTTACCGTTCCTAATTTTCTCCTTACAACTTGTAAGTAGTAACCTTTGAGTTGATAATTTGAAAATAAATTTAGATCTCATAAGGACTTGAGGATAGGAAAAGTTTGAGCTAGCATATTAAGCTTCAATTTCTAGGTAAGTTTTGATATACATCTTTTAACTTCTCACATAATTCTATAATGTATCTAATTTAAGTGAATTTTTCCATGCCTTACGTATGCTACATAGTTGAAATTCCCATGTTTATTTGAATTTCAAAAGACTATTCTTCAAGCTCCATTCACCATAAACTTAAAAACAATTCAATGAATGAACTTAGGTTCACCTACTTAAAGCAAGTCCAAAGTATTTGAATTATTCAATAATCTATAGACCACTTGCACTCCAAAAAACCATCACCTCATGATGATTCATTTTGTTGTTGTTGTTTACTTTAACATAGTTATATCTTTGTAATCAATTACAAATTACATGGGTGGCATGGCTCACATAAAGGGAAGGCATGCAATGAAACAAATTCTTCAACAACTTCAAAGATGGATCCATAAACAACCTTGCAGTTTAAGGACACATAAAAAACCTTGATATTTAAGGACATGATTTCTACTACATGTTTAAATGCTCATAAAACATATACAAAGTTGTTTGAGATTTATAGGAAAGTGCCAAAATATATCATGGCACCTGATCCATCAACGAGTTTAGAAGAATTTGAAGAGATGAAAATGAAATTCAAAGTAAGAAATTCTTATATGCACATTGCAACAACCTACATAGAGTTATTCTCTTACTATTATGTTTTCCAATGGTTATTAAAGAGACCAATTTAGTAGAGATACACATTTATCTAGGCATAATGAATCACATAGATTTGTTCACCTTGAATTCATTTTCCACCATCTACAAATTCCCAAACCCTCAATTAAATTAAGTCAGGATTGGGTAAAGAAGTTTATTTCATGCATGACCTAACTGTAATAGTGTAAGGTTGGTGGTACAAGAAAGGATTTTGAAATCATCCTTATGGATTTTATCCAACTAAATAGAAATGGCCTCCAATTATAGATGCATTGGTACTAACATGGAGAATGTATGAGCAAAATGATGATATACATAACAAGGGTCTTGGTTGCCTCTTCTACAACAAGTCCTTTATGAAGGGTCAATTTTCAACTAGGTCAAGATAAGCTTGAGTAAATTAACTATAACTATTCAAAAATTCCATGAGAATCTAAACGATTAGATGATTAAATTATACATGGATTCTTATTTGCATGACATAGTTTTCATACCTAATGCTTTTCAGATGATGGTTTGAGTTTGGAATATTTCATAGATTCCCATCCAATATTACAAGGACTTATGAAAGACATAGAACACAAAATAGTATGAACTAATTTGTGATGGTTTCTTATTGATCTTATATGAGATCATATTCAAGAAGCCCTATTGAAATCTATCTCAAGAGCTCGAGAAAGTTACAGAGACCATTGGCAATTGGTATATTAAATAAATTCAACTTATGTTATCTATGGGACTATAAAGGAACCTCATTTTCTTCCAAGATATTCATTAGACACATTGGTTCTGACAGAATTGCATCTTGTATAAATCTTCATGGGGCTCACATTGTAATGAAAAGCAAAATTAAGAGCCTTCCCATATAATCCCATTACCATTGTCATACGTAGTCTTGAATTTCATTTTCACTCAAATGAAATTTAGAGAGATTAACGTTTCCATATTCAAGTAGGCTCATTCAAAGTTTGTGATCCATTGGGTAATATATCTGATCACTCTAATGAATAAAATTCCAACTGGTGATACTTCCATCAAGAAGGTTTATAATAAGAAATTTATGAAAACGTTCTAGAATACAAGGAAGTATTAGAAAGAAAGTGCAAGTGGAAGAAAGGAAGTTTGCTTTGAAATCAATAATAGATGCAATACTTAAGGGATTTCAAATACCGGAGAAGGGTCGTCCCTCTACTTATGATCAAGGTTAGACAAGATTTAATGAGATAAAAAAAAGAAAACCTAGAATAAAATAGAGAAACTTGAAGATAGAGCCAAGGGTGCTTTATGTAATATTGAATAGGGAAATTTAGGGGATTTAAATATAAAAAATAATCAACAAAATATGTACAATAAAGTTACATTATAGGAAAATTTAAGCACCACCAAAGAACATTTAAAGTTATATGATCCTAACACTACAGGTAAGATTGAAACTAGCACATGTATAAATATGGTATTAACTAGATTTTTTTTAATATAGCTTATGGAATTTTGTGGTTCCAAAATCTCCTAAAATAATTTCCCAAACATCCAACAAAGACTCACCAGTGGCATTGAAAACCTTTTCTTTCTACCAAAGAAGAAATATATTAAAAACACAAGTACATAAGAGGAAGATAAATGATATTAATGAAGTTTTAGTTGAGATGACTAAGACTATTAGTTGAGACACAAAGACTATGCATATTATTACTACAACGACCATTGGAGAAGTGGAAGAACAAATAACTAAAGCCAAAGTTATTAAGTTCATTGAAAGTGATAAAAAATAAGAATGAAAGAATATCCAACCCATTACAAGAAAAACACCTTCTAGTGTACATTTTTTGTGGAATCTCCTCCAAAAATATCTCCCTTGTCTGTTCATATCAAAGGTGGGTTGTTATATGTTTTATCAATTTTTTTTTTGGGTTCTGCTAAGTTATACAAATGCATTGGCGTGATCCAAAATTTGATGCACCCTTGCATCAAATAATAACTTGCACCAAATGCCATTATACCTAATCCATGAAAAAAGCTTGGATTATTTTAACTTAAAAAAAACTCTCTTTGGTGTGTCTCAAACATACAAATGTACTTGGGAACCATAATGAAAACACCTCCCCATAGAGGTTTTTGCAGAGGCTTTTAGTGTTACAAGATTTGGATTTTTTTTCAAAAAAACCTTCAATAAAACCTTCGTCATTGGTAATTGAGGGTTTGGTTGAGGTTATAATTGATGTTAATTGTAACTAAAGAAATTAGTTGGTCGAAGGTTACAACAGAGGTTTTTTATTGTGCACATTATTCATACAATTGAACCACTGCTTCTTATACATATATGCAGAAGTGTAAACATTTTAAATTGTGTGCATTGGTGCATCATAAACAAATTTTCTCGAGAAAAAATATTTTTATTCATATAGAATAAACATAGTCTGCCCAAACAGGACTTATATCAACGCTCCAAGAGCATACCATTACTTCATATAATAGGCACCCTTATCTACAAAACATACAATTTTAGATTTTTCAAAATAGCTTAAAGTCTTACATTTTAACATCTACTTTGTTCCGATTAAAAAAATTACAAAGTTGTAATAAGAAAAGTTCCATCGAGTCTCTAACTATACCGCCTTAGAATTCCTGTATAACTATCATTCCTGGTTCCACCAAGAGTGCTAGCTTCGAAAGATCGTTAAATTTTGTGTTCAGTTCTTTGAAAACATGGACAAATGAGATGAATTCAAAACTCGAAATAAAATATATTTTTGTGTTCAGAAGATGCTGAAGGTGTAGAGAATTGATTTGGATTTTAGAATTTTCCTAGTCTATAACCATTTTTGAGTCGCCAAACAATTGAAGCCATCGTATGTTCTTACTGATTGATACTTTTAAAACCGCGCTTAAGGTAGCTAGTTCAGCCTTGCTGTTAGAGAAATGACCTAGAGAAAATTTAATCCTGAAATTGAAATATTTTGATATGAAGAGGATCGTCCTCGAGCCTCCTAGGGGAGGGACACCCTAGATTTCCCGATCGAAAAAGGCCCATGGTATACTCTTGTCTATTTGGGGAGGAGACATAATTCTCTTTTTTGCATGATTTGGTTCTAATCTAAACTCCTTTGACCATTGCAGTATCAAAGCAATCATGACTTCAAAAGGAACTCATCGATCCTAAAATATCGTTGAATTATGAGCTCACTAGATGCCATAAACAAAGGAAGAAGGCAAGGGTGAAAATTCACCTACCAAGGGGTATTTCCACCAGCTATTAAATATCTATTCCAAAGTCTCGATAGCTTGCCTGACGTTCGATTGGAGATATTTTGTGGCCTTAATACATAAAACGTTTGCATAGGGACATGAAAATAAGAGGTCAGAGATTGTCTCACATTCATTTCTACACAAATAACAATAACTTGACCCATTCCATCCCCTCTTCAAAAGTTTGTCCCAGGTTAAAAACTTGTTGCTTAAAACTAACCAAAGGGTAATCTTTTATTTCAAAAGGCCAACATTCTTACAAAATACAGGACACCACCACTGTTTTTCACCATTAAAAGAATCTGCAGTCCTAGCCTCAAATTCAAGATTCATTGAGAAAAATCCCGTGGAAGAATTCTTAGTCCAGACCAAACTATATTTTGGGTTTGAATCTAGATGTATACATTTGGATACAAGTTTGTTAACATATCAAGCCCATTCAACTATTGCTTCACCTCTTAGACCTAAAGAATGTGGACATTTCCAACCTCTATGACCTGACTCCCGAGGCTCTTGAGCTTGAGCATCAACCATCACTTATATGCTTTGGTTATTAAAGATAACCAAAGTATTCTCAGACAACTTATGTTCCTTTCCAGCTCTGACCTAAGGATATTTCCCGATTTTAAATATTTTCCCATTTCCTATCCTCTAAGCCGTCGAGTTTCCAACCAGAGGGAAGGCTTGGACAAAGGTCTTCTAGCTAATCAATCCATTCTTAAAGGACTTGATATGTGATCTAAAACATTTTGAAATGGATGAACCTAAGCAATATTTGGAATACATCACTCATCCCTATAGAGAGAGGGGTTTTGATCCAATCTTCAGAGTGACTTAGTTGCTACATATTTGTAAAAAAGAGCAAGGTTTTTAATTCCCCATCCACCCAAATATTTAGGGTTTTACAGAGTTTTCCAACACAACAAAGGGATTCCTTCTGCTAGTTTACTTTCCATCCACAAAAATGAGAGTAATTTCTTCCTTATTTGTTTTAGGATACCTTTTAGGATGTAAGCAATTAAAGCCCAATATATTGGAATGCTTTGCAAAATAACTTTGAGAAGAACCATTCTTCCACCTCAAGAGAGAAAACGATTTTCCTAGAAGGATACTTTTGTAATGTCCCAAATTTTTCATTGGGTCACAATGGCCAAATCACATTTTCCATATTCATGAAAGTTGTCAAATGGATGCTAAAAGTCAAATAATTGCCAAGGAGGAAAATCACTAGTTTCCTAGGTTGGGGGTGGAAGCTTTGAGATTTGGAATAAGGGGGATAATAAATGATGTTTATACATTAGAAGGGGATAAATATTTAATAATGTAGCTTATTAAATAAATAAAAGAGAAAATTGAAGTGGCAATGGAGCATGGAGACACATGGAGACTATGGGGCCCACACAAGCTAGAATTCCCATGATAAATGGCATCCTCCTCTTGTAATTTTGAATCTATGGGAAGTATAATGTTTTGGGATGGATTATGAGGTTAATATACTTTTCCATATACTTCATAGGTCGAATTTGGGATGAATTGTAACTTACATGGGAGAGCAAGAGCCAAATGGGAGTTTCATGGACACTTGGATAGATTCCCCTTACATTTATGACATCTATGATACCAATGATAGAGATTCTATGAGAGTTATGACACAAGTAAGATATGAATGCTGAAATACTGAAATACTGGCATGTCAGGCCTCAATAGAGCATCTTAGAGGTCGAATTTGGGACTTGGAGAAGGCCAAGAGGCTCCTACTCAAATTTGGGAGAAGAGGGAAGGTGAAGAGAGAGACCACATGGCATAGCATGAGCAACCATGCCAATTCAAATTGGATTTGGTTTATGGATGGATTTGGAACCTTAGAATACCAATACAGGGATCATCCATGAGAAGAATATTTTTTATCATTTGATGAATTTGGGTTTGTGAAGAGAGAGATGGTGGATGACTAGTTCCTTGCCTTAGCCAATTTCGAGGGTGAAAGATTCCCATCCTAATTGGTGATTTGGAGAGGCACTTAGGTATTTCATGGAGCTTTAATGGATTCTTATTTGCAGGTGTAATCTATAGGAAAGTATGTGGATTCTTCTATTGCACCATCTCTCTCAACTATTTCTAGTTTTCAGTTGCGCTTTGGGTGAGCTATTGATCTCTTTGGGGAATATTCTAATTCCCATTCTCTGATGTTATGATGTATATGCTCTATATTTCATGTTCATAAGACTCTTAGGTCGAAATACCTAAAATAATTCATGTAAAAATGTTGAACAATGAAGAAATAATGCCATTTCCCCACTATCTTGTTGTGAACCATTGTGATGCTGATGATTTCAAATTGGGAGAGCCTTTAATTGTCCATTTTAGGTTGTAATCAGTTCAATATTCTCTTTTCTTCATTCTCAAAAATTTTCAAGTCAAAATTCCCAAGAGTTGTATGTCAAAATGACTTTTAATGAGCAAACAATGACAATTTCCACTCTATTTTGATATATGCCATGGTAATGCTTATTATTTCGAATGGAGGAATGCATATATGATAAATGTATGATGGATGGACTGTCATTAATGTGTATTTCAAGTCTCATGTTCATTAATTAATCATCAGAATCCATTTTACTCATTTTAATTGCATTGGGAGAAGATTTGGTGCCTTTTCCCCAAGGGTTGAAATTGTGATTTGGGAGCTGTTTGGGAGAGAGTCATAACAACATTTATAAACTAAACCATGATAATCCATATCTGGATTAAGTCAGCAATGTTTAACAATGAAGAAATAGTGCCATTTCCCCACTATCTTGTTGTGAACCATTTTAATGTTGATGATTTTGAATTGGGAGAGCCTTTAATTGTCTATTTCTGATTGTAATCAGTTCAATATGCTCCGTTCTTCATTCTCAGAAAGTTTCTAGTCGAAATTCCCAATATTTGTATGTCAAAATTACTTTTAATGAGCAAACAATGACCATTTCCACTCTATTTTGATATATGCCATGGTAATGCTTATTATTTCAAATGGAGGAATGTATATATGATAAATGTATGATGGATGGACTATAATTAATGTGTATTTGAAGTCTGATGTTAAGTAATTAAGCATCGTGTTATCACTCTAGGAAACTCCTCTAGGTTGCAGCTCGAGGATGCCTGGTAACTTAAATGTTTTTATGGTTTTCTAAGTGGATCAAGTCAGGTGACCTACAGGACCTCACACTCTCAAGACATGCATGAAACTCAATTAGGGATAAGGCTTCTAACTACCACTGTTCAGAGGTTTGATAATATGGTGCAGAGATGGAGAACTTATCATGCTAGCAGATTCATACATAAAACAGATATATATAAATGGCTAATCATAACAAGGAAAGTAGTTATAATTCAAATCATCAATATGCCAATAGGATGACAGCTATCAGACATCAATTAACATGAATAAACCTGAATAACACATTCAAGCATAAGCATAGAATAGACAAGAAATGGAAGCTGAACATATGATAGAAAAAGAGCTTATATTAGGTCATGAGCAATATGAGAATCTTGACAATAGTAATGGTCTACAAGTCCCTGAAGTCGAACCTTTTCTTCAAAATAAATCTTAGGCTTTATAGCCTTTACAAAAATATTCAAATCCTGAAAAATTGGATCTGTTTTACTAAAAATAGATAAAATTAATGTTTTTGCAAAATTAGGTCAGAAACCCTAATTTAACTACTAGTCTATCTAATGCTAACTCTTGTTTACTCATTGAACCTTTTGATGACTGCAGTGAGCACTGAAGTATAGCTTTAACCTGTCATATTATAGAGAAGCCAATATTGGTAAAAATTAGGTAGGGTTTGTGACCCTTTTCTCCATGGTACGGTATCCTCAAAACTGGAACAGACCTCTCCTAATGGTGTTTTCCAACAAATTTCAGCTTTATATTTCATCCTTGAGGTAGTTGTACTCGCCAAAACTGGTTATGTGTGCCAAAACATCTTTTTGCACCCTTTTATACTTTTGGTGGTTAAGGAGGTAGAATACTGGGTCTGTTAGCTGCCAAAAGCTCTGCTTTCGGTGGCTAATGAACAGCTGTTGCGCTCGCCTAAGCCACCGAAAGCTCTGTTTTCTACAAAATTTTATTTAGCCTTTAAATAAAAATTTGACACTTTACTCCTGTCCTTTTGTTACTTTCTCAACCTGCATAAGATTTGGAATATCAGCAATATCATGGGCTACCTCCGTATTCTGAAGGCTAATAGCTGCCTCTTCTAGGGTTTCCAGTGCAAGGTGTGTTATAGGGTTTGAATCTTTCTTGTGCAGCCTTGACCTTCTCATCATCCTGTAGAGCCTAGAGTTATCCTTCATCAATCTTAGATTTCTTCAACCTGTATAACAGTAGCATCATGGGCTTCCTCTGGATCCTGCAAGCTTGCTGCTGCCTCTGCTAGGGTTTCCAATGCAAGATGTGTTTTAGGGTTAGGGTTTGGATTTTCCTTCTAAGACCTCTAGTTCATGTATTTTACCTAATAGCCGGTTGGTTCTCTGAAACCTAGGTTTGATCTTTGAAATCTTCAACATCTACAGCAAATCTTCATGGACTGATAGATGAGGTAAAAAAATGCCACCTGTACGACTGACAAGTCATATTTTGCACTAAAACTTTGGCCAAACTGCTGAAAACTAGGGCTCAGAGATGGATTTTGTCATTCAAATATGTGACACATGTGTATAAACCGAAAGAGGTTTTTTTTATATTGGTTTGTTTTGAGAAACAAACTCTCTCCATTTTTTGGAATTCATTTTAATTTTCCTGGGATCTGGATTTCAAAAACATGTGTCAAACAAGAAATTCTGAGATCCGAAAATTAGGTATCAGTCATGGATTTGATTCTCCAAATATGTAATACCTGTAGGAAAAATGAGAGAGGTTATTGTTATCTGACTTGTTAGGAACAAAATTTTTTGAGTGTTTTGCAAAATGATTCTCCAGTCGCTCAGAATCACCTTTTAAAAAAATGACTTTTCACAGTAAAACGCCACTTTCGATGGCTTGGAACACCCTGCAATTTCGGTCTTAGCTACCGAAAGCAAGGATTTCGGTGGATAATGAACCATTGGTATGTTTTCCTAAGCCACCGAAAGTCCCTTTTCAAAAAATCATGATCAACACACTTTCGGTGGTTAACGTGGTCTTGAGCCGAAGCTGTTAGCTACCGAAAGCTGGCTTTTCGGTGGCTAATGAACTGTTGAAAAGTACGCCTAAGCCATCGAAAGCTAAAATTTCAATTTTTCTTGCAAAATAGAGTAGAAACTATTCAAACTTTGTTAATCACATATAAAATCTCATAATGCATCTTGAAATCTTCATCCTATCAAAAATAAATTGTATGACTGAACTTATTGAAAATAAATTTATTTTGGGAGATAACATCTGGCTCCTACTCGGGGATGGGAACCTCCTTGTGAGGTCCCAAGAACCCTAGACCAAAATGCCTTTCCTAAAAAAGAATAATTAAAGCTATCTTCTAGTGTTCCATTGGGCATGGAGTCATTTGTCTTTTATAACTGATTCGCTGCAACCTGTCTGTAGCCCCCTTTGCTTTATTCATGAAAACAACTGAAAAATGACCTAGCTGCTCATATTAAGAGCTTATTTTCCTATCTATTCCTACTCCTAATTCTAACCAGTAGAGTCTTCTTATCAAATGAAATCATGCTTCCAATGAAGCCATGTCAGAAGCTACTCTGCTGAACTTATCCTTGATCTTGACCCGAAAAATAAATGAAACCGTAGCATGCAACAATGTAGTTTCAAAGGGTGACGAAACCAACTATCACCTGAAAAAAAATAATGATATCTATGTTGCTTATAAGTTCAAGATAGTCAGCAATAGGGTCATAAAAACCATAAAGGAATACCTCTCTATGCTGGTATTCCAACTGAATGAAATGCTGCTGCTGGCTAATTTCAGTGATCTCCACGTTAACTGTAGATTGCTCAACCTTTGATTGGGAAGGATGAGTTATTCCCTGCTGTTCTAGACTTTCCAGATCATCATCTTCCTCCTCATATCTGTTGCACTCTTCCTTTGTCTGCAAATCAGAAAACTGAGGGCTGCCTTTAGTATTTGCTGCAGACCCAAATTTGTTACATGTTGTTCCTTCAATCTGCTCATTATCTTTCAGGTTTTCAAAGGGGACAAACTGATCTTCTTGACACCCTAAGTCAGCAGATGCATTTGGTACAAAGTCAAAAGCATCGATTATGGTTAACATTCTAAAGATCATTAATATCTCAATCACAATGAGAGGTGTCCCCTATTACAACATACTCTTCATAGCTATCATTAATCACAACATGCATATGTCTCTGATCATCTCTTTGCTGAAAAGTAGAACTAAAATAAATTCCAAAAGTGGACAAATCCTCACAAAATTTAAAATATTCTTCTTCATCATTAGTAGACTTTCCATCAAAATTTAAAATGAAAGTTACATAAGGAGAAAAACAATTTTCTTGTTGTTCTTCTTTATTACTTGATGGCGTCTCTAAATTTATCTCCTCCTGTCTGCTGCTGTTTCCCCTAGTCTGTAAAACTGAAAAGTGTGGATAACTCTTACTGATTTCTATTGGATTTTTACCAACAGAAAACTGATCCTCATGGTTCGTAATTAAAGAGATTAACTCTTCATATTTATGGAAATAAAAAATAATAGTGTTCGTAGCACCTTCAGCTTCTTCATTACTTCTTTCTAATTTATGTTTATGGGAAAGTACCTCATCGTGAAGATCATAAGAGAGATGAGGCAACTCTTGAGGGAGATATTATTCTTTATTTACCTTTTCATACTGAGAATGCAACTTATATTCTTCACAACAATTATAAAATGCAAACTCATATGAATAGTACCTTTTACAGTGCTCAATGATGCTCGGTGGAAATATTTCAATGATGAGATGCTGGAAGGAGGTAAAGAAAAATACCATTGACGTGCATCACCATATAATGAATACATGAACATCTTCATGCTACTGATCTAATATATCCACGCATTCGTGAAACTTGAGGAGGTGTTCTGCAGGATTGTCTTCTTTCTCCTCCTTGAAGACAGGTAAAAAATCTCCCCATTCAGACATATCAGGTACTGGATGTGGGAAACTAGGAATGGAAGAGAAGTCAAGAGGTGCAAACATCAGAGACAAAAGAGCGGCAAATGGTTTTGAAATCTTAATATTGTGGAGTCTCCAGTGAATTCATCCTTCATGGAGTCGCCAGGGATGAGATCTTCACAAGCAACAGTGCTTGAAGATTCCTCAACCCTAAAATTTTCTAATTTACTTATAAACTTCTGAGAACTAGATGCTTCAGCAGAAGAATATTGAAATGGAGGTCTATTTGATATAACATCAGAAATACCTCTAGAAATACTTGGTGTAGCTCCCCTTCCAACTCTAGAGGTCTATCTTAGTGAAGCCTTGGCTCTTCTTATAACCTCTTCTGGATCTGAAACAGGTGTTACTCGTGGCCCTTTAGGGTTTACTCTGCTACTTGGTCTTCTTGAAGCCACCTTATTCCAATGGAGTCGCCAGATAGATGATTACAAATAGAATAGTGTCCAAACTTTGTCGATCATTAAAGCATGATCTATGTCATTTCCCATGGAAGATGAACTTCAGTCTCCTCTCCCCGGCGACGACGCCAATTTGTTATCACTCTAGGAAACTCCTTTAGGTTGCAGCTCGAGGATGCTTGTTAACTTAAATGTTTTTATGGTTTTCTAAGTGGATCAAGTCAGGTGACCTACAGGACCTTACACTCTCAAGACATGCATGAAACTCAATCAGGGATAAGGATTCTAACTACCACTGTTCAGAGGTTTGATAATATGGCGCAGAGACGAAGAACTTATCATGCTGGCAGATTCATACATAAAACATATATATATATATATATAAATGGCTAATCATAACAAGGAAAGTACTTATAATTAAAATCATCAATATGCCAATAGGATGATAGCTACCAGACATCAATTAACCTGAATAAACCTAAATAACACATTCAAGCATAAGCACATAATAGACAAGAAATGGAAGCTGAACATATGATAGAAAAAGAGCCTATATTAGGTCATGAGCAATATGAAAATCTTGAAAATAGTAATGGTCTACAAGTCCCCAAAGTCGAACCTTTTCTTCAAAATAAGTCTTAGTCTTTATAGCCTTTACAAAAATATTCAGATCCTGAAAAATTGGATCTGTTTTACTAAAAATAGATAAAATTAATGTTTTTTGCAAAATTAGGTCAGAAACCCTAATTTAACTACTAGTCTATCTAATGCTAACTCTTGTTTACTCATTGAAACTTTTGATGACTGCAGTGAGCACTCCAATATAGATTTAACCTGTTATTTGATAGATAAGCCACTGTTGGTAAAAAATAGGTAGGGTTTGTGACCCTTTTCTCCATGGTTGTATCCTCAAAACTGGAACAGACCTCTCCTAATGGTGTTTTCCAACAAATTTCAGCTTTATATTTCATCCTTGAGGTAGTTGTACTCGCCAAAAATGGTTCTACGTACCAAAACATATTTTTGCACCCTTTTTTGCTTTCGGTGGTTAAGGAGGTAGAATCCTAGGTCTGTTAGCTACCGAAAGCTCTGCTTTCGGTGGCTAATGAACAGTTGCTGCGTTCGCCTAAGCCATCGAAAGATCTGTTTTCTGCAAAATTTTATTTAGCCTTTAAATTAGACTTTTACACTTTACTCTTGTCCTTCTGGTACTTTCTCAACTTGCATAAGATTTGTAATAGCAGCAATATCATGGGCTACCTCCGGATTCTGAAGGCTAATAGCTGCCTCTGCTAGGGTTTTCAGCACAAGGTGTGTTCTAGGTTTTGAATCTTTCTTCTGTAGCCTTGACCGTCTTATCATGTTGTAGAGCCTAGAGTTATCCTTCATCAATATAGATTTCGTCAACCTGTATAATAGCAACATCATGGGATGCTTCTGGATCCTGCAAGCTTTCTGCTACCTCTGCTAGGGTTTCCTGCGCAAGATGTGTTTTAGGGTTAGGGTTTGGATTTTCCTTCTAAGACCTCTAGTTCATGTATTTTCCCTAATAGCCGGTTGATTCTCTGGGACCTAGGTTTGATCTTTGAACTTTTAAACATATACAACAAATCTTCATGGACTAATAGATGAGGTCGAAAATTCCACATGGAGGACTGATAGGTCATCTTTTGCCCTAAAACTTTGGCCAAACTGCTGAAAATTGGGGCTCAGAGATGGATTTGGTCCTTCAAATTTGTGACACCCGTGTATAAAAATAAAGAGGTTTTTGTGTATTGGGTAGTTTTGAGAAAAAACCTCTCTCAGTGTTTTGGAATTCATTTTATATTTCCCGGGATCTGGATTTCAAAAACACGTGTCAAACAGGAAATTCTGAGATCTGAAAATTAGGTCTCAGAGATGGATTTGATTCTCCCAATATGCAACACCTGTAGGAAACCTGAGAGAGGTTATTGTTCTATGACCTATTAGGAACAAAAAATTTTGAGCGTTTTGCAAAATTATTCTCCAGTCGCTCAGAATCACCGTTTAAAAAGATGACTTTTCACAGTAAAACACCACTTCCGGTGGCTTGGAACGCCCTGAAATTTCGGTCTTAGCTGCTGAAAGTAGGGATTTTGATGGCTAATGAACCATTGGTACATTCTCCTAAGCCACTGAAAGTCCCTTTTCAAAAAAATGTGATCAACTGGATTTCAGTGGTTAACGTGGTCTTGAGCCAAAGCTGTTAGCTGCCGAAAGCTGGCTTTTCGATGGCTAATGAACTGTTGAAAAGTCCGCCTAAGCCACCGAAAGCTAAAATTTCAAATTTTCTTGAAAAATAGAGCACCAGCTATTCAAACTTTGTTAATCACATATAAAATCTCATAATGCATCTTGAAATCTTCATCCTATCAAAAATAAATTGTATGAGTGAACTTATTGAAAATACATTTATTTTGGGAGATAACACATCGAAAGCCATTTTACTCATTTTAATTGCATTGGGAGAAGATTTGGTTCCTTTTGCCTAATGGTTGAAATTGTGATTTGGGAGCTGTTTGGGAGAGAGTCATAACAACATTTATAAATTGAACATGATGTTACACCATATCCATGTAATGGATAATCCGTATCCGGATTAAGTTAGCCTATATCCAGGTCTAGGGAGGAAGATGTTCCATCTTCAAATAATTAAATGTATAATAATTGAATGGGATGATGAAATATTACAAAGTGAGTGCCATATATATATTAATCGTAAAGGCACTTTGGATACCATCCATGAAAGGATGCATCATTTTAGAATAGTTTACAAATAACTATTTATTAATTATTAATTATTAATATCAATATATATTAATATGAATAATTAATATATATATATATATATATATATATATATATATATATATAACATTGACTTCCCGTTCATGATGCTTTGTCCTCAAAGCATACTTAAATTATTGTTGTCGTCGTTTCATTCTCATTTTGTGTTGAAACAATGTCATTGCTTCATTTATGTCCTTTTTAGAACTGGTATTAGGTATGTTCATGGTCTTTACGTAATAGTTTGTCATATTCCTTTCATTTGTAACTTGAATTTGTACTCCATTATGTTTATTATTGTTATCCCATTTTACTTGTACATGAATACGAGGAATATTTTTGTGACTGACCATATCAAGCCTTGTTTTAGAAGTCGCTTGTCCTAAGATAATTAGGATGTCATCATGCAATGTTTTTATTTTATTATCCTTATGAGTTATCTCGAGAAGTGGCTTTTCATGAGGATTCTCACACTCGAATTCACCTGATAGTGTTACATTTAGGTTTCTACAGGGTGGTAGAAGAGTTAAGGTAGAAGATGAATCTACGATATCAGATTCCTTTGACTTGGATTCCTTTGCATATTGTAGGATTCATCTTTTTTCATTGTATGTATCATCCTTATTGTCAATGATACTGGCTTGACTCTCATTATGATCTTGGTTGAGCTCATCTTTATCAAATATATTATTGGTATTTTTCTCATCCCTACGATATTCAGTCTCCCTGTCTTGTTTATTATCTTGATTAATTTTGTTACTCTCATTTTTGTTGACATAGTGGTCCAACATATCTAAGTTATAGATACGATTTGTATTAGACCTTAGTTTTTGTAACATTTCCATTATGGTATTCTAGTTATGTGTTATGATGCTCAAGTTCTGTGCCCCGGTGCTTATGTTTTGTGTCATCGCACACATCTTGTCATCTAACTCCTTTTGTTTCTCGTGCATGATGTCTACTTTGTCATCAAGTTTTCTTCCTAGTACTAGAACAACATCTTGTTTGATTTCTTTCTTAAGTGCCTTGTTATTTTTTGTTTCTTCTCTGAATTTTTCTTGGTTGGCAACGAGGGCCTTGATGTCCTTCTCCAATTTCTCAAGTTTGTCTTTTAATTCCGTCATAACTTAGGTCCTTTTTATTTGAATGTGTGTATTTGGACGTTTATTTTGACTCATGGAGGGATACAAGAGAACTAATGTCTTTGAAATAATTGATGAATTAATAATATTATTATAATTATTTGATATGTTGAAATAAAATAATAAATATAAAATATTATATTTAAATATTTTATTAAAAGGTGGATTAATGAGTTCTAGAATATTATATAATAATAATAATATTTTTTTATTAATATTGTTTTTGTTTGTAGGGCTAGGTGGAATGAGGGGGGGTGCAGTCTCGGTTGAAGTTGGAAAGCAAAACCATGTGTTGGTTTTACTTTATCTTTTCTTTCTTTACTTTCTTTTTCCTTTCTTTTGTTTTTTTACTTTTTTTTTTCTTTTATCTTTTCTTTTCTTTAGGTTTTCTTTTTTCTCTTCTTTTTAGGACAATGTCCTATATTTTAGGGAAACCCTAAAAACTAAATTTACACAAAGTGTAAATAATGGCTAAGGGCCATATAGATCTGATACCAATGTTACACCGTATCCGATGTAATGGATAATCCATATCCGGATTAAGTCAGCCTGTATCCAGGTCTAGGGAGGAAGATGTTCCATCTTCAAATAATTAAATGTATAAATGTATAGTAATTGAATGGGATGATGAAATATTACAAAGTGAGTGCCATATATATATATATATATTAATTTTAAAGGCACTTTGGATACCATCCATGAAAGGATGCTTCATTTTAGAATAGTTTACTAATAACTATTTATTAATTGTTAATTATTAATATCAATATATATTAATTGCGTCGAGAGGCGCTCTACAGCCCAGTATGGGGTAGATCTTGTAACGTTACGTAACGTTGTAACATTACGTAACGTTACATAATGTTATGTCGGCTATAAAAAAATAGAACATAATGTTATGTCGGCTATAAAAAAAACACAATATGGGGGAGATGTTGTAATGTTTTTACTTAACAAAATAATAAAAAATGTTGGCCTTGCACATGGTTTTAAAACCATAAACCATGTGGTTTTAAAACCATAAACCATGTGCATGGTTTTAAAACCATGTGCACATGGTTGGCACATGATTTTTATGCACATGAAACCATGCACATACGTAATAAATGTCGGCTAGAAAAAAACCTAATATGGGGAGATGTTGTAATCTTCCTAACTAACAAAACAATAAAAAAGTAAAAATTTAATTATTCGTAAAAAAATATGGGTGAGGAAAAAAATACAATATGGC
>LPNX010830183.1:129122-144083 GCA_001517045.1 Pseudotsuga menziesii | reverse complement strand
CACACACACACACACACACACACACACACACACACACACACACACACACACACACACACACACATATATATATATATATATATATATATATATATATCTGATAAATGTATGATGGATGGACTGTTATTAATGTGTATTTCAAGTCTCATGTTCATTAATTAAGCATCGGAATCCATTTTACTCATTTTAATTGCATTGGGAGAAGATTTGGTGCTTTTCCCCCAAGGGTCGAAATTGTGATTTGGGAGATGTTTGGAAGAGAGTCATAACAACATGTATAAACCGAACCATGATGCATGTGAGATATTAAAAAAAAATGTCCCCCACTCATACCCTACTTCTGTTCAGCAATTCAAGTGACTTTGGGATCATTTGAGAAGCCATTTCTGGCAATTACCCGGGAGGGATTTGAGCCCCAAAATTGCTAGTTAAAGCATCTATCTTATTCAGAATTTGATATAGAATTGTATAAGTAATTGGAAGGGAATAATACACCCATAAACATTATAATTAAGTTATTATATCACTCATACACCTTCTGGTACAATTCGAGAGCATTTGGAGCTATTTGGAGTCATCTACCATTGGGGGTTGGAACCTCAAAATTACTAGTAAATTCATGGAGTTCCCTTGGATACCTATTCGATCCCAAAACCACATATGAATATTAATATATAATTTAATTAATGTATGATAACATATCCAAGTATCATACCCACCATTAGTGAATGTTGTAGAGTGTTGTGAAGAGATTTGTTCCAGGACCCAAGGGGGTTTTCCACCTCCCAAATTGACTAGTCTTGTCCTGAAAATTCTTCCCTTGAAAATTTCACACCATGGTTGGGTATATTAGTTGATTATATGTCTGACATATGTGATAATATGTACCATCACCCCTCAGGACCCTTCTCTGAATATTTGGAAGCAATTGGGCTGATTTGGAGACCAAGACACTAAAACTAGTCAAGAGCCA
Source organism: Pseudotsuga menziesii (assembly GCA_001517045.1). NCBI lineage: Eukaryota > Viridiplantae > Streptophyta > Pinopsida > Pinales > Pinaceae > Pseudotsuga > Pseudotsuga menziesii. Next base: position 143,110 of record LPNX010830183.1, on the reverse strand, counting down.
AAATTGTGAAAAAATTGGAAAATTGGGTATTTTGGTAAAAATTAAAAAAAGGTTCATTAAAAATTTGGCTCCAATATTCTTGTAAATCCAAGCCCAAATTTTAAAGGAATATGAATTGGTTTTGAGAACAAATCCAAGATATTTGAATCCTTTTGATAGAGGTTCAACCAAGAAAGAAACCACTTCCTTCAATTTGTCTTGGTCCTCTTCTGTGAATTTATTTTGAAAGATGCATGATTTATCTATGTTGATTTGTATTTCTATTGATTTTTTATATACTTAAAGGATAGAATTCAACGTCCAAAAGTTTTCAATGTAACATACTCTAAGAATCAAAGAATAATCTACAAACATGATGTGGTAAAGCTCCTCCAATTCAGACAACTGAACTCCTTTCAAATTACCAGAAGACTTAGTATTGAAAATTAATATGCTCAAAGCACCTTCCACCAGAAGAAAAATAAAGGGTGAGAACGGACATTCTTGTCTAAATCGTCAATATGAGCAGAAGAATTCAGAAGGAGAACCATTGATGAGAGCAACGAAAGATGAAGATTGAACATAGCCCATAATCCAATTTCCTACTTCCAGAGATTCAAACTCCAATATGAATTAATAGAAGACCAAAAAGGTCCAACTTACCTGATCATATGCCTTTGATAGGTCTAGATTTAGGGAAAAGGGAATCGGTTTATTTTTGTTGATATAATGAATAGAAGCTATAGCCAATGAAAGAACACCATGGATTTGTATTTTGAATAGAAAACCATACTGGCCTTCAAAAATGATTTCACTTAGGATTAATTTGAGCCTTTGAGCTATAATTTTTGCAATAAGCTTATATTTCACATTATAGCAAGATATGGACCTAAAATCATCAAAGGAGTTAGGTTTTAGTTTCTTTAGAATCAAATAAAGGAATGTTGAGTTGATGGAACCCAAAACCTTACCAAAATGTTGTTATTCACATACTACTTTTAGTAGATAATATTTTATTAAGTCAAAGAATCCTTGATAGAACTTGATCGTAAAGCCATATGGGCCTGGGATTTTTTCTTTCTAAAAGGAGTGAAGAATATGGTTCAATTCCTCCAAAGAGAATTCCTTTTTAAATCTTATTTCATATCACCAGAGACAAGTTTTGGAAATAACCTCAAAACTGACAAGATATCCTGAATAAGGCATCCCTCTGGCTCAAAGAATAGGGAACACAAATATGACTCCCCTACATTTTATTTTTCTTGAAAAGAACTTTCCATATTCCCATTTGCATCTTTAATTTCTAAAATATAATTTATATTCCTTTTATGTGAAGCAAACTTGTGGAAGAATTTCATGTTATTGTCCCCTTCAACAATCCACAAGGCCTTGCTAATTTTTAGTGTCTAGAGTTTCTCTTCTTTTGCTAATAAGGATCCCCTTTTAAACTCCATGTTTTTTTTGAGTTTATGCCTCTAAACTTGAAAATATACCGAAGCTGTTCTGGGAATAGAGGTTAGCAATTTTGGACTCGACCTCTTTTAGCTGAGCTTGTTGATTCATTTTGTGTTCTTTGTCCCATCTTTTGATCTTTTTTTTAAACTTTATCTAGATTGTCCATAAAATGCTATATGAAGGAGGAGTGAGAATGATTCTTCAAGGTAGTCCATGGAACCTTAAATAGATTCTTATACTCCTCTTCCTTTAACCATGTAGGCATGAATTTAAACAGAGAATGGGGTTTAGAATCCTGGCTATCGATAAACAAAACAATAGGGATGTTATTTTGCAATCCTCTTGATTCCACCTATGATTTGAGTGTTATAGGTTTATTTAATAGAACTTCTAATATTAAAAAGTAGTCCAGATGTTTGGAGATTCCAAATTCTCCACTTCTCTTGTTACTCCAGGTTGGTTCCAATTTTGATGGCTAAACATATATCAGTCCTTAGTCTTCAAAAAGATATGAAAATAAATCATTGAGAGAATCTGGATGTACATGAGTTCCCCATACTTATATAGTATAAAGAGTTAAATTAATGTCTCCACCAATGATCACAATATGAAGGTATCCTATCCTAGAAAAGAATGGTTCCCAATAGGATCTTTTGTTAAAAAAAGGACCGTAGGCATTTAAAAAAGACAAAGTAACACCTGTCGATTTTTTTTCCAGGATAGATTTAATAGTGGACTCATGGTAGCTTATCTCCAAAGTTGTTAATGCAATAATCCAAGCTGACTGAATTCCTCCCAGGAGGACCACCGAATCTAAGGAGGCAAAGGACTAATCCTTTAGCCATGGTCTCAACATTTCCTGTGATTTTATACCAGAAATCATAGTTTCTTGAATTAAGACAATTGAAGGATTTAGCTTGAAAACCATAATCTTGAGGGATTAAATTTTAGGCCCAAGGAGAGTCATATCATGAGGAACGTTTCCTTGGGTATTTCACTGCTCTATGTGCCCACTTTATGGTAGCATGTTTATCTAGTTTAACATCCATAATTTCTTTCTCTTTGAATTTGGAAAGGTGAGATTTCCTTCCTTACTTAGACTTGGAGGGGGGGATTAAGCGCCAATTCACCAAAAAATGCTTTATCATTAGGCTCAGGAACTATGGTCCTTATATGAAAGATGTAGTTTATTTTTAAAACCACCGATCCTCCCACTAAAGCTTTTCTAGGGATTAAAGGAGAAGAGGAATGAGAGCCTATAGGGGAGACTATACAATCCTATTATGGAGGAGAGGGGTGAAGGGGGGTTAATGGTTCATGGAGGGATACTAAAGGAAGATGACCAATAACAACCTAAGAGGAAGAAGAATTACCAAGATTCAAATCTGAGGTGTCATCCAAGTCGTCTAAAGTGTTCTTTGAAATCCCCTAAGTCAAAATATCTGCATTTCCACCTTTTCTCAAACCTGTCTCCAACTGAAATTGAACATTTGAAACATGGTGCACATGTCTGTCACCTTTTACGTTGCATGGAGACGTCACCTTCTAATCCTATGTTTTGAGTTGGAATTTTTTTACCCAAACTTTCCTATGATTCCAGAGACCCAAGTGTTATCTAGTGAAATGATTATTCTCCATCTGAGTACTGACACTCAATGTGTCTATACAAAAAAGGAAAAAGTGGATTGAAGTAGCAAAAAGATTATAGATGTGCATGTTCCTTTATACATCTTCAACTTTCCATCTTTGCCTATTTTTAATAAGGAGATTTAGGTGCTTTCACAACTATTACCATTGAAACCCATGTTCCATTCACGGGTATCCATATATAAAACCCGCGAATACATGATCACACTTTGCATTCACGGGATGCCCTTATAAAAGTCCTGAGTGACTCATGACTTGATAGTATCAATAGTCGTGAGTTACCTAATCGAAAAATTAAAAAATAGAAACAAGTTTAGTCAAGGACAATTGGGATCGTAGTCATAACAATTCCAACTTCCTCAACCATCTCAACCTGCATAAATCCTCTCACTCATCAAGTATAAATAGACGGTAAGGGTTGAGGCTAAGGATATATCAAAAGGAGAGAAAATTTATGCTAGTGGATTGCCTTTGGAGATCTTGGAGCAACATAAACTAGTTCCTTGGCTAGCAGAGGACTTGTATCAGATACTAGTTGTAATCTTTCATCATTGCTTATCAATAAAGATAGACTTTCTTCCAATTTGATGCATTTGTATTATTATGTGTTATGATTTCTGAATTATCTTGTTGTCTCACTGCAAGCATAGTATTTCATTAATCTCTTATATAACATCTAAGATATTGCAGGAAGGTTTATCTCTTTGCTGGTGTGAATATCCCTAGAAGCTGTTCGGGCATTTGGATTGAAGAAGAAATCTAGGAACAACCTTCATAAACAAGGTACACTTACTTTATTCCCTATTTCCCTATCAAATTCTCAGATAGATGAATGTGTACAAGTTTAATTGGTATGTTGGTGACCCTAGACCCTAGGTCATAAGGTAGGAATTTTCCGTGAGCAACAAAACCGGTGACTCCACTAGGGAGTCCAACCTGTTTTGGGTCAATCCTTTGGCTTCCTTTCCAGTTTTGCTCTATTTGATCCTGTACGTGTTTTTCTTGGTTTTTTCCCTCAGTTTTCAGTGTTGAAGGTTCGGAACCCTGTGGTCATTTTCTTTTCTTTTTTAAAATTTTTTGCTGTATTCCTAGGTTGCTTATATATACAATCATGAGTGCCCTATTGTACACGCTAGTTTTCTTGTTGATAGTCGCGAGTTCCTATAGGTATAGGTCAGAGTGTTAGAGGTTTGCTTGTCCTTTGCTTTCTGATTCCTAAGGTGTCTTTTAGGGTTCTTCTTTAGCTTAGTACTGTTGTTGTGGGCATGTACATTTCAATTTTTGCTTGTTAAGTCAAGTGTTTTTGAGTAAGTTAGGTATGATTCTTATTTTGTGAATGTGTTTTGTCCTTCCTACTTGGCTGCTTGGTTTGAATGCTTGTTTCTTTTTGGGTTACTGGTGTCTATCAGTCCTTTAAGGACATGGATATACCTTGGATTGATGTTCTAGTAGTCTAGGTGAGTCATTTTTGCCATATTTTATATCTATTGGTCTGAAGAAGTCAATAGTTCTATCCAAGACTAGGGTTTGAGTCATCTCTATTTGATTGGATGAGTATTGTTACTATAGGATCTGACTGCTATCATTTACATCTATATATGATCAAATTGTTAACTTGCTTAAAGTGCATTTAGTTGCATATAGTTTTTGAATTTTTTGAAAAAAGAAAGACAAAAGGAAGTTTTCATTTTGCATTATTTGTTTTTCCCATTATTTTTCAGAAAAATAAAAAAAAAAAACATTTAAGTCTTGTAGTTTCTCAAATTGTGAAAAAAAAGTTTCATTAGTTTTATTTGCAAAGAAAAAAGAAAAATTGCATTGTTAACTGAATTCATTTTGAAATTTTATACATCATTTGCTTTCAATTTCTTGAGTCCAAACATCATTCAGTCCCACTCCACTACCCTTGAGTAATAAAGCCATTAAAAATAATGTTTAACTTAAAATATATTGATAAATTTGTTTTTATAGGTTTGATCATTAACTAGCTTAGGCTAGGTTTTTGTACTAGGAGATTTAAACCAATAAAAACACTTTGATTTCAGATGTAGTGGCCTATCTTTAGGTAAATCCACTTCTACAAGGGATAGTTTGGAAATATCCTCTCACACATGAGTGAAGCATGAGGCCACATGAGAGCTCAGTTGATGAGATAACCTCCACTTCCTTGTTTGATCGTTTACCAGGATTGTTGTGCATTCAGGGGTCTTATCAGTACCACTTATTGGGCCCCGTGAGGTGTCAATATTGATAGGGTTTTGGGTTTAGATACCCTACCGATTCACATCGATCAGGCCAACGACTGTTTCTATAGACTCTCGTTGTAGATTTTTTAGCCTTAGTCTCCATACACTAGGATCTTACACATGTGGTATTGGAAGGCTATTTCCAGTACTCCTAGGACATACTTGGAAGGTAACCTCAATTAACAATTGGGAGGGCGGTTGGGTGATTCCAATGCTTTCACCCAGAGAACTCTTCACGAGACACCAAGTAACCATCCTTCGATCTTCACTTGTTGGAACTAGGCCTTTATCATCCCAGGATTTCCTTTGGAGGGTGTATCTTTTATCTGGTGTGCATGCGTTAATTAGGATATTTTTTAGTGTGTGCTGTTTGGTTTGTTTGTGTTTAGTTGGCCTTTAGGTGTCCGAGTCATATATTTATCTGTGGAGGACCATCCTCTTCATAGGTCTAGAAGGTTTCAAAACCTTTCTCCATATTTTATGGTGGAGCCTCCAACGCCACCTCAAAGTCGGAGACTTGACACAGACGGTTCTTTCGAACTAACCGGTGTTAGCAAAGTTATAGGTGAACTAGAACTTAGGCTTAATCAGGAAGAAACCCCACCAGTAGAGATTGAAGAATTGTAGGTTGAAAAGTTTGCAAGGAATTTTAATACACCTCAAAATGATCTAAACTATTCTGTGATAGTCCAAGTCCTCCCTTTTAGTTCACCTATTTCTGGAGTTCCTTTGAGCTTAGTTATGTCTAGCTCAGGAGAGGGTATGTCTACCCCGACTTCAGCCATGGTTCCATAATCTTGATTTTATCATCCTATGAAGCCACTTTGATTAGGATCCATCTTCTCAAAAGGATATGGAATTCCAGAATATGACCTATCCAGTATTTCCAATTTTTAGCTAGCCAATTCTGCAAGGCTTCCTTTGTTAAATTTGAGAAGCATATATTTACAGGCCAATATGAGAGCTATTGGAAAGGAATTATGTAGTGGGATAATTAATATCAATATACACTAAGTAAATAATTCATGACAAATTTCACATGGTATCAGAGCCTGTTGACATAGATCAATCGGCAGGGATTCACATTCTGTCGACACCCTTTGATGCAATCTCCCTAAACACCGACTTGGACATGTTTTACCCTATCCAGAAACACATGCGAAGCAGATGTAGTCTCTCTCAAGATGTTTGAGGAGGGATGCAGGAACCAAGTTTCCACAGAAGGGAAGAGGACTTGTGCACTTAATCTCTCTCTGTCGCAATACAACTCAATGATCCAAAAAAGGGGTTTAACCTTATCATTTAGCCAAACTATTTACCATCATTCACACCATATCTAGTATCACAACATTTCATCATTCATAAAAGAGGTCGACATGTAAGAATTCATTCACCATATGAATACTTCTCATCATTCAGATAAGCAAAACATTAAAATATTAGATCACATCATATTAACCATATAGATTGCATCACTCAGATCACATCAATTAAATGCAGAGACATAAATCACAAGATTTGAAAACATCATAGATCGCATAGCCGATAAAGAAAACATAGAGTTTCTAGCAACATTCTTATCATATTAACTTCTACAGGTCGAATACATCCCAAGACAAATCCTTTGGTCGACAACCTCCGATAAAAACCTCGATTACAAAATGGTTCAGAAGACACCAATAGATAAAATTCATAAGATGGTTCACTCCACATAATATGATCTATCACTATATTCCTAAATCTATATATAGGCTTGCACCTTTACCAAAATTCCCACATATAACTAATTTCCTAACTAACTTGGACCAAACTCTAACTGCTTCCAACTAGTCCGAACACACTTGTCGACAAATTCCTCTTGCGTAGTCCACTTTGACACTTGTTGCTTTCTCCTTTGTCACACCATGCACACTCGATCCCCTACCCAGAGATTCTTGTTTAGGATAAACTCAAACCTCAGAAACCTCCATGCTTGCACTATAAGGATTTTAGTTTCCACATAATTCCTGGAATCATTGCATTGCTCCCTTTAGATTCTATCAAGAGAAGTATATCCAGGAGTGACAGAATTAGAAAAAGTGCACACGTATAGGTGGAAGGGTTTGAATTGACATATGATTGTGAATTGGATTGTTTTGCAATTATTTTTTGTAGGTAGCTATGTATCTATTGAATATTTGACTGATCAACATGCAATGAAATGGATAATTATTCTCCTCTTACACCCAGAATCCTTACAACCTTAAATTACATTGATTGGAGGGAATATATGCAGATGGCATTGTGCAACAAGAGATTGTATAGGATTACAATGGGAAGAGAAGATGAGCCCCAACAATATGTTGAGAATTCCAAGTTTTTGAACTGGCTAGATGAAGCCTTCAGCTTCATCTACATCCACATCTCCAGGGATCTTTTGTTTCACCTTGAGGGACTCATAAATCCAAAGGAAGTATGGGACAAGGTTGAATCTTTGTTTGACAAACAAGATGAGCTTAGAGGACATATTATGGAGAATGAAATCATTGCACTATATCCCACCAGTTTTTAGACTATTGAACGATTATTTTAGAAATACAAAGCCCTTGTACTGCAATGCAAACACTGTGGGATATAAAGGAAGGATGAGCAGCTCGTGTTGTCAATTATGAGCAAGCTTTGCTCATAATTCTCATTTTTTTGTCTCTACTTTCCATTGCGGAAGAGTTTCCATTCCAAATTGGAAAATTCCTTCTCTATATGCTTTTGGAGAGTCTTTGATACATGAGCAAGACAAATTGATTCAGATGGGAGTGTTTAAAACCTCCAAGAATCAAGCACTTTTAGCTGGAGACTCCAAAAATGTTCAAGCAAGAGGGAAGCAAAAATGGAAGGAGAGAAAAAATATTGATTCAAAACCAAAGGAGAATAAAAAATCTTTCGATGGAGCCTTATGTTCCAAGAAGAAGAATAAATTTGAGAAAGCTAAGTTTTCCTATTGTATGAGAGGCTTTCATCTAGAGAGCTAGTGCATGAAGAAAACCATTGATGAACTGTCAAATCTCCTTGAATAGAATAATATTTATCTTGCACAAAGAACAAAGAAGTATGAAGAAGGACACCAGACAAAAGGACATGAGAGGTGCCATGCCTTGAAAGAAGACTTTACTCAATCAAAGGCTTATCTGATTGATTCAGAAGCATCCAATCATATGGTTGCTTCCAAGAGTCCTTCACCTCTCTAGATCTCCCAGGAGGACCTAACATTCATATGGGGTATGATTCACATATCCTAGCTGTTGGGATAGGTTCCATTAAACTTGAACATGGAAAATTCCAGAATGTGCTCTATGTACCCTCTCTTGCAGCAAATTTGTTATCTGTTTATCAGATGACTCATATAGGCTCTCCCAAGAGAGTTACATTCGATGCTGACATAGTAGAAATCACTGAAAATACTACTCGAAATATCATAGTGAAAGGGTTTGGCAATCATGCCTAAAAGGCATATGAGTTCTCTCAGTTATTTCCTACTTCATATCCAAAAGCCTTGCCGATTAATGCAAATAACATAAGCAAGTTGTGGCATGAAAGGTTTGGCCATCTGAATTTCAAGTATCTCCAACAACTGCACAATGATCAATTGGTTGATGGGTTTCCCCTCATCAAATCATCAGAAGAAGTATGTCCTGGTTGTTGGGTAGGGAAGCATCCAGAGAAAAAACATGAGGTTGGGAAGGCAACAAGAGCTTCCTCTACACTAGATCTGACACACAGTGATGTATTATGACCAATGCCTACAACTTCAATGAATGGATCCATATAATTTTTAACATTCATTGATGACTGTTCAAGGTATTGCTTGATATACTTTCTAAAGAAAAAGTCTTTGGTATTCGAGACTTTCAAAGCCTTTAAATCCTTATTTGAGAACGACCTTGAGAATAAGATCAAATCTATTAGATATGACAATGGAGATGAATATGTCAAAAGAGATTTTCAATAGTTATGTGTATATGAAGGCATTCGAATGGAACACTCAATTCCATATACACCATAACATAATGGTGTGGCTGAGAGGAAAAATATATCCTTGAAGGAGATAACAATTTATCATCTCAAAGCAAAAGATATTCCTCCTTACTTATGGGATAAATCTGTTAATTGTGCTTCATATATCCAAAGCAGAGTGCCTCACAAATTAGTGATTGGGGCCACTCCTTTCAAAGCACTATTGGGTCATAATCCCAATGTCTCGCACTTTTTTGGCTCCAAAGCTTGGTCCAGAATCCCCATTTACAAGGGAAAATCCTTCCAAGCCCAAAGTAGAGAATGCATACTGTTGGGATATGTTGAGGATGCTAAAGCATATAAATTGATGGAACTTGCAACCAAAAATGCTTCATAGTGTGTAGTGTGCAATTTGAAGAAGATCAGTTGCATGATCCACCACAATCTGAAGTAGAAGAATATATAAACACTCTTTTGTTTCCATTTGATGATGATGTATTTTCTAATGTTTTAGATTCAGAAGACAAGGAACAAGATCAACATGATCTTGATGTTGATTTTGAACCTCAAGAGGTTCTAGATCCAAATCCACCTCCTTTTCCAAATCAAAGGCCTAAATGGGCCGAAAATACCATTGAAGCAACTAGGAATGTTCATGGGAATCCATAAGACAGAAGGAGAATAGGGTCACAATATCAGAATGAACATGTTGCACTCTCCCACACAATTTCACTGCCTCGAGAATAGTGCAACAAACTTCCAGAAAGATGCTACATGATGGTAAGGACTGGCCAACAATTGGGCTCACTGAAGAAAAAATTGGATCATGCCAGTCTTCCTCTAGAAAAAAGAGACAAAGGAAACATTCATCAGATCAAAAGAAAATTGGAAATTTCACACGCACAATTTCAGGATGCTGATGCACAGAAGGACTAAGATTCTGCATTTCTGCTCCATAGTGTTGCAAATTGCAACAATCTTTTCACAAGGTTTTGATCAAAGAGAAAAATTACCCACCCACTTGGGTAATTTATGAAGTTAAGTAATTTCCAACCCTACTTGAACCATATTTCTCTTCATTTATGATTGATCCATTTTAGAAAAATAAAAACTAAAACTAAATATCCATCTTGTAACAACTTATTGGCCATATAATCCATAGATTTACTAGATAGAATCAATAATTTCTTAACCAAAAATTTACAATAAACTATACGTGTTAGAGAGAGTTTATCTATACCTTCTTCATGGAGTTTTCTCTTAAGCAATCATTCATTTGCTCCTATTCCAACATAATCACTCTTAGAATTACCCAGAATCAATATTTTGGAAAGTCATAAATATAGACATCGATTGTTAGATTTTTATCAATTTAGACAGTATTATCTTAGGATCTTATCTGAGAGAATAAAAACATAGCAATCAATCACAAGAGATAATAGACACAAAGATTTTCCTCAGGGAAACCATAAAGAATAAAACCCCGCAACTTCCTCAAAGATAGAATAAGCACCAATGGTAGCAGTAAAACCCAAAGACAGTAAGATGATCTCTAACAACTGTTCTCTCTCTTATCCTAGCTCCTTCTCTCTCACTCATGCACTACAACTGAGTGTGAGGGACTGTGTGATAAATATAAGGGCTCACTCTCTATTTATAGTAGTTTCTGACTTAACAATAACTTACCAGGCCCGAATTATTTAGGAGAGTCTAATAACCCTAGTGCCCCACAACTGCGAGGACTTTAACCCCTGATCAACTAGGAGGGTTAAACTCTATGAATTTACATGACTTGTTTACATTATTGATTCTCCCAATAGGAACATTAGGGAATAATCAAATACAATATATGAAATACATAAGTGAATACACTCCGAAGTTACAAATAAATTAACACTCCCTCTTAACTAGGAAGCTATTCTCTTGACACAATTCATCACCACAAGTCTTATTCTTTGGATCAAGTCTAGATCATCATCAATACTGGATCATCACTGAATAATCATCGAAACTAGATCATCATCAAAGCTAGATCATCACTAGATCATCACTGGTTCATCATCAAAGCTGGATAATCACTGGATCATCATCATTACTACTTCCGCTATCTCGATCAACTGGTTCTATCTCTCAATTCTACTTGTCATAGGAAGTTCTACAAAGCCATCGCTTTTTCATGCTAGTTGTAGGCCTAGCCTCCATGTAGGTCTTCATCTTCTTCAACACTTATATATGACCCAGTCAGAAAGGCTCACCCAATACTTACATTTAACCATGGGAGGAACACATCCACCACCATGTTAGAAAGGAACACCCAACACTCACATCTGACCATGGTAGGAACACATCCACCACCATGTTAGAAAGGCCCAACACTCACATCTGACCATGGGAGGCCTAGCCTATCACCATGTCAATAAGGATCGTCTAACACTTATATCTAACCATGGGAGGCCCAGCCTACTACCATGTTAGAAAGGCTGAACACTCACATTCGACCATGGGAGGCCCAACCTGCCACCATGTCGGAAAGGCTCAGCACTCACATCCGACCATGGGAATCCCAGCCTGCCACCATGTCAGAAAGGCTCAGCACTTATATCTGACCCAGTCAAAAAGGCTCTGCACTTACATATGAACCAGTCAAAAGGCTTTGCACTTACATCTAACCATGGGAGGCCTAGCCTGTCACCATGTCAGAAAGGCTCTACACTTACATATGACCATGGGAGGCCCAGCCTGCCATCATGTCAGAAATGCTCTGCACTTACATTTGAACTAGTCAGAAAGGCTCTGCACTTACATATGACCCAGTCCAAAAGGCTCTACACTTACATCTCACCATGGGAGGCCCAACCTGCCACCATGTCAGAAAGGCTCTCGAACTTATCACTTCCTCTTGAAAGGAACCTCAATCTGGAGAACACCGAGCTCCTCCCTGAAGTACTCAAACTTCACTCTGTCTAATGGCTTGGTCAACACATCAGCTATCTGCTTGTCCATCGCAACATACTAGAGCTTCAGTGCTCCTCTCTATACCATATCCATGATATAGTGATATTTGATCTCAATATGCTTTGACTTGTCATGGAACACCGGGTTCTTTGAAAACTTCACACAACTCTGGTTGTCGTAATATATACAAGTAGCATCCAACTGGAGATAAAATAAATTAGATAGTAGCTTCCTCAGCCACACTGCCTCACAACTAGCTGAACAAGCTACGACATACTCTACTTCAGCTATACTCAGTGACAAGCAAGATCGCTTCCTCTTAAACCAAGAGATCACACCTTATCCCATATTGAAGAAACACCCTGAAGTGCTCTTCTTGTCGAAGGAAATTCCTGCCCAATCTAAATCAACATAAAATTCCAGGTTAATCTTCTGATTTGCCTCATACTTGAGTCCATAATCAACTGTAGCCTTCAGGTACCTCAGAATATGCTTTTCAACAATCAGGTGAACATGTCTTGGATCTGACAGGAACTGACTCAATGTGTTTGCAGCAAAACAAATATTCAATCTTTTATTCATCAGGTACATCAAGGACCCAATCATCTGATGATACATTGTAGCATCAACCGACTCTGATGAAGCATCACTCAATAACTTCAGGTTTGATGCCATAGGTGTGGTCATGGCCTTGCAGTCCATCATCCCGAACCTCTTCAGGATATCTAATGCATACTTCCCTTGTCCCAGGGAGATTCCATCTATACTCTGCCACACCTCCATGCCTAGAAAGTAGTGCATCATACCGAAGTCCTTCATCTTGAACTCAACAACAAGCTTCCTCTTTGTATTAGCAATCAACCCATCCACACTTGTTACAAACAGATCATCTACATACATTAGGAGTATCACTGGGTTCCCTTATTCAACCTTGTAGTAAAGGTTGGAATCTGCTTTACTCTTAGTAAAGCCCAAACTAGATAAGAAGTTGTCAATTCTACCATACCATGTCCTGGGTGCCTGTTTCAAACCGCACAGGGCTTTCTTCAATTGACACACATGAGTCTCCCTGTCACATGTCTCAAAACCGAGTGGCTGCTCCACATATACTTCCTCTTCCACTATACCATTCAAGAAAGCAGTATTTACATATATCTGGTGTATCTTCCATTTCATTACTGTAGCTAGAGTAAGTACTGATATGATGGAAGTGTATCTAGCTATAGGTGCAAAAGATTCTTCATAATTTATTCCTTCTTTTTGGGAGAAGCTACGAGCCACAAATATTGCTTTATATTTCTCTATGCTTCCATCTACAACATGCTTGATCATGTAGATCCACTTGGAAGTCGCAACATACTTCCCCTATGGTCTTGGGACAACATCCCAGACATCATTCTTCATGATCGACTGGTACTCCTCGATCATAACATCCTTCCATTCTTTCTTCTCTGTTACTTCTTCATAGTTGGAAGGTTATTTATCAATGATGTCACATAATAGGGATACATAACCAGAGCAGGACCTGTTTCTTTTCCTCTCTCTGTGCATTTCTTCTGGAGCCCCATATCTTTCTGCACCTTGGATAACCTCTCGTACCCATGCAGGTTTCCTCTTGTGAGAATTCTTCTCTTGGGGTGGATCTACAGGTTCATGGGGTTCTTCTATTTCTCGATCTTCATCTTGATTTGCATCGTTCATAGTTGTATCTTGCAT
>LPNX010830183.1:94944-129049 GCA_001517045.1 Pseudotsuga menziesii | reverse complement strand
ACGGTATTTCAAATTTAAAGAAATTCCATTGGCTAACACATGATGACATGGAATTTGAATAAAAGTTAAAAGGCCCATTTTGAGTTGAAATTTCCTCTAATGAATTCTGGGTATTTTTGTTTCTTCAGAGTCTTCAACTGGTCTCTTTCTGGATTTGTTGTAAGCTGAATCTTTGTCGAATGTTATGTCTCTACTAATGTCAATCTTCTTGAATCTTGGGAAGTATATTCTATAAGCTTTCGAGCTTTCACTATATCCCACAAATATACCTTTCTTTCCAGAAGGATCTAACTTTGTCCTCTTTTCTTTTGGAATGTGTATCTACACTAGACAATCGAATATTCTGAGATGGCTGACCTCTGGTTTCTTTTTGGATAATACTTTTTTCAGGTGTCTTGTTCTCTAGCACTCTATGTGGAGTACGATTCTATTGATACACCGCTTTCCCGGAAGCTTCTGCCCATAGATGCATGGAAAGTTCTTGATCATGAAGCATTGCCCTTGCAACTTCCATGATCATTCTATTCTTCCTTTCTGCAACCCAATTTTGTTGTGGATTATATGGATTGGTCAAATCCCTCTTAATCACTGAATCTCTACATAACTCTTTGAATTCATTTGATGTGAATTCTCCGCCATTGTCTGATCGAAAGGTTTTGATCTTCTTTTCTGTGTGGTTCTCGATAAAGGATTTGAATTCCTTAAACTTGTTGAATACTTCATCTTTGTTCTTCAAGAAGTATATCCATGTCTTCCTAGAAAAATCAACAATGAAGGAAACATAGTATACATACCCACTCAATGAACTAGATGACATCAGACCGCATACATCGGAGTGGATGATTTCCAAGATTCCTTTTGCCTTGCTCTCGCTACTTGGAAATGTCTTCTTTGTGTTCTTTCCTTTCGCACATCCTTTGCATACACCATCATGTTTTGTCTGTATTTATGGAAGACCTTCAACAACTTTGCTTGCAAGTGGTAGTGCTCTATAGTGCACATGTGCAAGCCTTCTATGCCAAATTTTATTTGGATCTACTGAGTCATGGACCAAGGCTTGTTCTGGTTGTCCCTTTAGCTTGTGTAACCCTCCCTCTTTCTCTCCAATCACACCTACATCATCTATAGTATTTCTCTTTGGCCACATAAGAACTTGTCCATCTACAAATGCAACCCTTATGCCTTTTGCATCCAATTTATATATGGAGAGGATTATCTTCCTTAGTCCTGGTACAAACAAGACATCCTTCATCTTCATAGACTTTCCAGAGTCTAGCTTATAGGAGGATTCACCACTACCTTTTATTGGATACTGGTAGTCATCCCCAAGTTTCACCTGCATCATCTATAGTCTTTCTCTTTGGCCACATAAGAACTTGGCCATCTACAAATGCAACCCTTATGCCTTTTGCATCCAATTCATATATGGAGAGGATATTATTCTTTAGTCCTAGTACAAACAAGACATCCTTCATCTTCATAGACTTTCCAGAGTCTAGCTTATAGGAGGATTCACTACTACCTTTTATTGGATACTGGTAGTCATCCGCAAGTTTCACCTGCATCATCCGTAGTATTTCTCTTTGGCCACATAAGAACTTGGCCATCTACAAATGCAACCCTTATGCCTTTTGCATCCTATTCATATATGGAGAGGATATTCTTCTTTAGTCCTGGTACAAACAAGACATCCTTCATCTTCATAGACTTTCCAGAGTCTAGCTTATAGGAGGATTCACCACTACCTTTTATTGGATACTGGTAGTCATCCCCAAGTTTCACCTTGTGAGGTGACTCATGTTCGGACAGTTTCACAAAGGATTCTTTGAATCCTGACATATGTTTAGAAGCCCCACTGTCTATAAGCCAATCATTGCTTCCATGTGTGATAGTTCCTGTGAGAGCGGAAATCAAAACATATTCTTCATCACTTGAAGAATAATCACTTTCTTGTTTGATTCTCTTTATGGAAGGTTCATCATCCTCTGCAGCATGAGCATGATGTCTTCTCTTGTTTCCTTTCTTCTTGTGAGAGATATTGTTATTCTTGGGACAATCTCTTGAAAAGTGTCCTCTTTCATCACATGTAAAGAATTTGTATTTAGATATATCTTTGTTAGATTTTCTAGACTTATCTTTCTGGTTAGAATGCTTACCTTTGGGAGGATGATAGTCCCTTCTGCTTTTCTTGGAGTGTATCGTGAGAGCTTGATCTTCACTTCCCATCTTTTCTTCTGGGGCTACAATTCAAACTTCTTCTTGTGAGCATTCCTCCCATAGTATACTAAAGGTGACTAGCTTTCTTCTAGCACAAATCCCTTGAATGAAGGAGTCCCATGACCTAGGGAGACCATTCAAGGTGGTCATCACAATCTCTGCATTCCCCACTTCTTCATCCACTGCTTTAAGTTGTTCTTTGATCTGGGAGACCCTTGTAAAGTATGACTTTATGGTCTCTGCATTCTGGATCTTCACATTCTTCAACTGGTTCCTCAAAGTCATCTTCCTATTTATGTTCTTTCCTTCAAACAGCTTGGTCAGGGCATCAAACATTGCTTTAGGTGTCTTTAGGGAGGAAACCTGTGGTATGAGGTGATCCTTTATTGAATCAGCAATAATCCTCTTACACATGACCAGTTTTCTTTTTGTGTAAGGCCTTAGCCTCATCTCCCTCTGGAATTGGAACCTCTTCACTGATGTAAGAGTCCAAATCATTTTCTTCCAGGACCAGGGAGATCCTATACTTCCAAGCTCAGAAGTTATCAACTCCCTCAATATTTTCATCAAGCTTGGTGTGATGAGACATCTTAACTGAGAACCTCAAATGGAAATACAAAAGATTTATATCTTACCAATTTGAGAAGCTGAAAACTGGATCTGGAGCTGATCTTATGCAGTGCTGGTTTTCTGGTTCTAGGGAAGATTATGATTTGAATTTCTCGGAGTTCTACCCAACCAAAAACCTCTATTTTGAGGAGGAGAGTAATCCTAGCCTGGGCTCACTAAAAAATTCCTCTTCAGTGAAAATCCCTAATTTCTCGATGTAGTCGTAGGTAAAAAACTGAAAGTGCTCAAAATTAGATTCTGCTTCGACAGAAATATGCGCCCTTCAATGGAGGTTCAGCCTAGCCTTCTTTTGCTGATGGATTGTGGAGATAGACCCAAAAAGTAAGAATCCCTAGCTTCCACAACTACACAATGTATTCTTCTCAGGTTAGCTCTGATACCATGTTAGATTTTTATCAATTTAGGCAGTATTATCTTAGGATCTTATCTGAGAGAATAACATGCACAACAATCAATCACAAGAGATAATAGACACAAAGATTTTCCTTAGGGAAACCATAAAGGATAAAACCTCACAACTTCCTTAGAGATAGAATAAGGACCAATGGCAGCAGTAAAACCCAAATATAGTAATATGATCTCTGACAGCTGTTCTCTCTCTGATCCCAGCTCCTTCTTTCTCACTCATGCGCTACAACTGAGTGTGAGTGACTATGTGATAAATAAAGAGGCCCACTCTCTATTTATACTAGTTTCTGACTTAACAATAACTTACGAGGGCCGACTTTTCTAGGAGAGTCTAATAACCCTAGTGCTCCACAACTGCGGGGACTTTAACCCATGATCAACTAGGAGGGTTAACCTCTATGAATTTACATGACTTGTTTACATTATTGATTCTCCCGATAGGAACATCAGGGACTAATCAAATACAATATATGAAATACATAAGTGAATACATTCCGAAGTTACAAATACATCAACATAGATGAATCCAAATAAGTAAGATTAATAATTAGAATGAAAATACTATCAACATTATACCTATCCAAATTTCCTCATCAAGGTTCAACTAGATATTAGAGAAATTTTGAGGCATAAAATGGGCCTCCTATGGAAAATTGTACCTATAAAATTCACTTTATAATAACCAATAGGATTCAAGATGATGATGTCAACCATGAGAGTAAAATTTGTTAACAAATGGAGGGGAAAAGAAAAAAACCATTTTTTCTTATGGTATTTTTGACATATCTCCTTATTGGTTCACAAAAATTTTGAGTTTGGGGACTCATTGGATGCATAATTAAAATCCATATTAAAATACGATTTTGATTGAAATTTTTATTTTTTGGTGACATGGGTACCTCAGAAGTATGTAATGTGGGTGAACTGATAAGGAGATATTTCAAAAATACTATAAGAAAAAGTAGTTTTTCTTTTTCTCCTCCAAAATTTAGAACTTTTATTTTATTATTACAACTTTTATTTTATTATTTCCCTTATGAGGCCCATTTTAGACCTCAAAATTCTCGTAACGAATCTCCCAAACCACTCCACGCCTTTCCAACTAGAATAGACCAATCAGTTTTCCTCCTAGCCATATCTAGGGAGAAATTATCTCCTTAGAACGCCCGAGCTATAAGAGCTCACACATAGTACCAAGATTCCAATATAGTGAGGTATCCAATCAAACATTAGGAAGAGATCTCTTATCTGCCTCACAATACCACTCTCAACATGACTATGATAGTTAAAATTTGTTAAGTGTTATAATTAGAGTCCCATATTCATTTTGGAAACATCTAGTTACTCTCTAGGTCTCCCATAAACCAATGGGGCAATCCATGTATTTATATCCTCTAAGTGGGGTGACACTTCAACCCCCCATGCAAAATTAGAGATTTAATTAAATTCCAAAATTATTAATATCCACCCCCATTGAGGTTGATTTCTATCCATTTTTCTTATTTAATGATCTAATATTCACCCACCTATTTGTCCATGTGAAATAATTTTTAATTATTTATTTTCCATAAATAAATATTTCACCCTTTTCATTAAAATACTATTAACTTAAGGTCCCCTCCAAAGCAAGTAAGAAGAAAAGAAAAGAAAATAATTCAGGGTTTACCTTATGTTAGATTACTTGATTCTTTCATGCACGAGAGTGGTATTTTCAGCTGGGGAATAAGCATTCCACATCCCTATTGCACGTCTTCCAAATTTATTAAGAATCCACACCCTTTCCTTGTATCTAGGACTTTGCACCCTTGTAGATTTAGGACTCCACGCCCTAATCCAATTACAAGATTCAATACTTTGCGCCTTAATTGCAAATCCAAGACTCCATATCTTGATATTCATATGGGTTTAATACTCCATGCCCTAACATCCATGGATTCTCATCTATTTGGCTTTGAGACTCCACATTTACCTCAAGGTACTAAATGCGAGCCCTTTCCCATCTGATGATTTATTGGAAAAGTCTTGTTCCAAGGCCTGCACACATCACATTGTAATAGATCACAAGCATCAAATGAAATTCATAACGTGATGAACATAATTACACTTCACCATATGTATGTGTGACTTCCACAATCACTTTGTTTCTACAAAATGGCTTCCACATTCATTTATGATATGAGCATTCATGTTGGCAAGTATTTGAGTCCCTTGCCAAATCCTACTCATTACAAGGTTAAGTATGCATAAGCATACAATTAACATGAGTCATTAATAAAAACCATGATCATCTGTATGTTTCACACAACAATGATCATCCATGGGTCCCTAGACCACAATCATCAATGGTTAACCAAGTTATGCACCAAGTCATCAGTCATATGCAGAAGGAAAAACATCCACATAAGATGTGCATAATCAAAATTTGTCTTAGATATATAATCTAATATCCCATCACACACACATATATACACATATATTGATCATATGACCCAAACTAGGTCTACAACATATAATTCCACACACAAGTTTGTCATACACAACCCATATGTAAATCCTTCAAAACTCACCCCTTCGAGTCATGGACTAGATCATCCAAGATGGGATACTACACATACACATCCTAGAAAATTACAACACTAAATCCCTGACTATTGAAGATGGATTCTAGCTTTTGCATCATGAAATACATGATTGCACCATGCGGTAAAAAATGGGGTGTTATAAACTATCATAGTTGGTTTGATGATTTTAATTCTAAATATAGAATGCTAAACATTAATGTAGAATTCAATCTTATAACTAAAGTAATATATTCTACCATGGCAAGAGGAGTTAAAATCATTGACAAACAATGAAAACAAAAGATTAAAATGATATTTAAGAATGAAGAAATTTGTTATACATTATATATTGTGGAAATATTTATATAATACACGATGAATGAAATATAATTTATAATCTTGTTGAACAGTATTATGCCATATCCATTTTTAGCACAAAATGAAAGATAAATCAATAATCTACGTTAGATATATGGTAATTATCTACAATAAATGAACATCAATTCAAACAAATTTGAGGAGCACAGTGAACAACAAGAATAATCCATACCCAATAATAAAAGTAATAGAAATCATCAAAATGCTTGGCCAACATTAACTTCTCAATTAACAAGAATTTCCATTACATGTCAAGGAAAAATCATGTAGACCATATCCATACATCTTAGTTATGCTAAATTAGAGGATATGAAAATGAAGTGTTAGTCTCTCTCACTCTTCATATTCCCTCTAATTACTAGGAGATGCTCCTTCCACATTTATTTTCCCTTTCACATAATCTTTACATGGATATAAAATTTTGAACTTCACCAAAACATTGATACTAATATTTTTCTAATGGGGATTGATTAAGAGTTATCCCATACTCCCACCTATCTAAATTTATTTCCGCGCTGAAAACAATACATATACATACATGAAATACTTGAATATATATATTTGAAAGAATGTACCTAGAAATATTAGAATAAAAGACAATAAAGTGTACATTGTATCAGAGTATCAGGGAGAGTTTGAATATTTACCTGGAGATTACAAGCAAATCACCTCCATGGAAAAGAAACAAAGTTAGCAGGTGAAACCATTTCAAAACTCTCAATGACTCTTATATAGACCATACTAGGGTTCTAACAAATGGCCAAATTAACAAAGTAGTCGACCTTCCACTCCATTTTTGGAGTAATAAAGCATTAAATAATAGGATGGTGCACCATGGCCATCCATGTCTATTTTATGTTGGTTAAAATGTTTATATATACATAAGAATTTGTGATCTAAAGTAATATTAATCTCATCGTATTTGAAGTAACAATATTGAATAACATAGTGAAGTGCAATTTTAACACAAGAACACAAAAAAATAATCAAGTTTTTGAATTACCACTTACTCTTTGCAGGAAAGTTATAAACTCAATCTTTCTCTTCTTTAGATGCTAAAACTTCAATAAGTTTCCAATTAAATTTTAAGAATAATTCCATTTTAAGTAGAGATTATGTATGTGACATTGGATTTAGGTTCATTTGTCGATTGGTCCATTTGGTCTCTTCTTCAAGGATTTATGGATAGGAATTATCCAATTCCAAAAGTTCGTTCTCAATACCTATAACAACGACAAGGAAAGGTCTCGGTTTCTAGGAAAACTGCTAGTTGGAGGGTGGTGACACATTTTGGATGTAGTAAGTGTCTTGCATGTGAATTTAAAGAATTGAAGAAATATGATAAATATTTCTTGGAGGTAGATGAGTCAAATCTTGGTTTATCAACAACAACATTAGCTAGGGATTATTCGCAAGTATAGTTAGAAAATAAGCTACATAACAAGTGTTCTATAAGAGACACTTATATCATGGATATTGAAAGACATCAAAATTGGAGAAATTGGTAAAAGGAAGGAGATATAGAGATATTTAAAAAAAATTCTTTAGGAGATGGCATCTCATCTTGGCATTTTATATTTGGTTATGATTTCTTTTATTTAGCCTAATCCTTCATGTAATCTAGATTCTCTTTAGGAATCTATGGAATTTGTGCATCTCCTTAAAAAGAAGAAGAAAATATTGGGAAAATCATCAAATTGAAGAGAAGCTACAATTTTAGTTTGTATGTTTGAGTATGCCTTTGAGCATATATGTGTGAACTTATTCCTTTGTAATAATTTTTTGGCTTGTCGCAACCTCTTTTTAATATTGAAGAGAAGCTATGATTTTATTTAATATGTTTGAGTATGCCTTTGAGCATATATGTGTGAAATTATTCTTTTGTAATAATAATTTGGCTTGGTGCAACCCTTTTTAATAGAAATTTCGACATTTTTTTTGTTTAAAAATATATTAAAATTATTATAAATGGATATATATTGGTTTTAACTCTGTAAACATGGTAACAAAATCTAATAGAGAGATGGTTAATGAAAATTTGAGAAGCTGCAAAGTTATATGATCAAATTGTGGTTCTTCTCATAAATCAAATTGTGAAGCTGTAGAGTTGTATGATTTATAACCATATTTATTCCTTGATTTTTAGATTTGATGTCATCTTCATATGAAAGGATAACATGATTTACCTAAGACATTTTGGTTCTACTAGATTAATGGATTAATGAAAGAGAAACAAAGGCCACTTCATATATGTGATTTTCTTTCATTGTAGTCCAAATAGTGAATCTCAATAAGCCCATTTTCCATGCCAACTTCAAGTAGATTATCTCTGAATTTTTTTTGTGGAGGCTATGATGGGATATTTATATTGTTGTTGAATTGGGAAAGAACGAAAAATTCATTTCCACAAGTTCCACTTTCTCCATTGCTAAATTCACAAAGGTCATTTATAAGAACCGATGAGCAATTCGGATCTAGACTAGGCCTATACACACCCTGTAACACTCACATTTACAACATTACCCTTCACATTTAAAACATTACCCTTCAACCAACTATGATGTTAAGTAAAGGACTTAAGAGTTTCCATAGAAACCAAAACATTCTCCTCAAGAGATTCATTACTAGGTTCACTCCATCTATGATTAATGCATTGCTCCTCTAATGGACCAAGGGATCTTCAGAGCATTTTGATACGAATTATGTCCACATTGTTCAGGTTAGGGTATTATTAAGAATTGAATCCACTACCCTAATTAGTTTACAGGGATTTTGTCCACACATAACCCACTTATTGTGACAATAATCATAAATGTCTCTAAATAGTTGAGAATATCTCAGTGAACTATTCTCATTGAATCTTCCTTGATAATGTTGATGTAATTGTAACTTCGGAATGTATTCACTTGTATTTCTTATGTATTGTACCTCGATGTTTATTCCAAGATGTGTCTATAATGTAATTGAGTCATGTCATGCCCTGATGTTCCTATCAGGAGGTTCTATAATGTAAACAAGTCATGTCAAGTCATTGTGGGTAACCCTCCTATTGGTCAAGGGTTAAAGTCCCCGTAGTTCCGGGGCACCAGGGTTATTAGACTCTCATAGAGAAGTCAGACCTAGTAGGTTATTGTCAAGTCAGGAATTAGTATAAATAGGGAGTGATCCTCTCTATTTATCACACACTCACTCACACTCAGTTGTAGCGCATAACTGAGGAAGAAGAAGAAACTAGGGCTAGGAAGAAAGAGGCTACTGCAGTCGGGAGATCATCTTACTGTTTTGGGTTTTTACTTTTGGTGCTGATTCTATCTCTGAGGAAGTTGTGGGGTTTTCTCCATTTATGGTTTCCCCGAGGAAAAAAATTGTGTTCATTGTTTCTTGTGTTTGATTGCTGTGCTTGTTATTCTCTCAGTTAAAGATCCTAATATAATCCTAGCTTAATGTTAAAAATATAACATGGTATCAGAGCTAACCTGAGAAGAAGACACTATGCAGTCGTGGGAACTAGGGCTTCCTACTTTGTGGATCTCTCTCCACATATTTTCAGCAAAATAAGGTTGGATTAACTCTCCTCCCTAGGGCACATCTTTCTGTCGAAGCAAAATCCAATTCTAATCTTTTTCAGTTTTGAACTCGACACTACTGCCGAAAATTAGGGCTTTCCACATAAGTGGAATTTTTCAGTGAGCCCAGGCCTGGATTGATATCCTCCTCAAAATCAAAGTTTAGAGATAAATATCAAAGAATTTGGTTGGACAGAACTCTGGAAAAGCCAAACCCTAATTTGGTCCTGAACCAGCACTACGGAATTTCAACTCCAAATCCAGATCTGACATCTTGACCTGGTAAGATCTAAATCTTTTGTATTTCCATTTGAGGTTCTCAGTTAAGATGTCTCATCATAAAAGGATTGATGAAAATATTGAGGGAGCTGATAACTTCTGAGCCTAGAATTATAGGATCTCCTTGGTCCTGGAAGAAAATGCGTTGGACTCCTATATCAATGAGGAGGTTCTAGTTCTAGAGGGAGATGACGCTAAGGCCTTACAGAAGAAGAAGTTGGTTATGGAAAAGAGGATTATTGCTGATTCAATCAAGGAGCACCTCATACCATAGGTGTCCTCCCTAAAGACACCTAAAGCTATGTTTGATGCCCTAACCAAACTGTTTGAAGGGAAGAACATAAACCAGAAGATGACTCTGAGAAACCAAGTGAAGAATGTAAAGATCCAGAATGTAGAGAACATCTAGTCTTACTTTACAAGGGTCTCTCAGATCAAGGAATAGCTGGAAGTAGTGGATGAAGAAGTGGATAATGCAAGGATTGTAATGACCACCTTGAATGGTCTCCCTAGATCATGGGACTCCTTTATTCAAGGAATTTGTGCCAGAAAGAAGTTAGTCAAGTTCAGTAGACTATGGGAAGAATGCTCTCAAGAAGAAGCTCGAATAGGAGCTCAAGAAGAAAATATGGGAAGTGAAGATCAAGCTCTCACAGTACACTCCAATAAAACCGGAAGAAGTTCTCATCACCCCAGAGGTAAGCCCTTCCACAAATATAACACTAGAAAATATTTGTCTAGAATAAGATGTTATACATGTGACGAGAAAGGACACTATGCTAGAGAATGTCCTAGAAACAAAAATGTCTCTCACAAGAAGATGGGAGACAAGAGAAGACATCATCCTCATGCTGCAGAGGATGATGAACGTTCCAAAAAGGGAATCAGACATGAAAGTGATGATTCCTCAAGTGATGAAGAATATGTTTTGATTTCCACTCTCACAGGAAACATTACACATGGAAGAAATGCTTGGCTTATAGAAAGTGGGGCTTCCAAACATATGCCAAGATTCAAGGAATCCTTTGTGAAACTATCAGAACATGAATCACCATACAAGGTGAAACTTGGAGATGACTACCAGTATCCAATAGAAGGTAGTGGGGAATCCTCTTATAAGCTAGACTCTGGAAAGTCTATGACAATGAAGGAATTATTGTTTGTACCAGGACTAAAGAAAAACCTCCTCTCCATATCTCAATTAGATGCAAAAGGCATGAGGGTTGCATTTATAGATGGCTAAGTTATCATGTGGCCAAAGGGAAAGGATATTAATGATGTAGTAGTGATTGGGGAACATGAAGGAGGTCTATACAAATTGAAGGGCCCTCCAGAACAAGCCTTGGTCCATGACACAGTAGAGCCAAATTAAATTTGGTATAGAAGGCTTGCACACGTGCATTACAGAGCACTACCACTTGCAAGCAAAGCTATTGAAGGTCTTCCAGAAATTCAAGCAAAACATGATGGAGTCTGCAAAGGTTGTGCAAAAGGAAAGAACACAAAGAAGACATTTCCAAGTAGCGAGAGCAAGGCAAAAGGAATCTTGGAAATCATCCACTCCGATGTATGCAGTCCGATGTCATCAAGTTCACTAAGCGGGTATGTATACTATGTTTCTTTCATTGATGAATTTGCTAGGAAGACATGGATTTACTTCATGAAGAAAAAAGATGAAGTATTCAGCAAGTTCAAGGAATTCAAAGCCTTGATCGAGAACCACACTGAAAAGAATATCAAGACCTTTCGATTAGATAATGGCGGAGAATTCACATCAAATGAATTCAAAGAGTTATGCAAAGAATTAGGGATTAAGAGGGAGTTGTCCACTCCATATAATCCACAACAGAATGGGATTGTAGAAAGAAAAAATAGAACTATCATGGAAGCTACAAGAGCAATGCTTCATAATCAGGATCTTCTCATGCATCTATGGGCAGAAGTTGCCAGAACAACGGTGTATGTATAGAACCGTACTCCACACAGAGTACTCTAGAACAAGACACCTGAAGAAGTATTTTCCAGCAAGAAACCAAAAGTCAGCCATCTCAGAATATTTGGCTATCCAGTGTACATACACATTCTGAAAGAGAAGAGGACAAAATTGGACCCTTCAGGAAAGAAGGGTATATTTGTGGGATACTTTGAAAGCTCGAAGGCTTACAGAATATACTTCCCAGGATTCAAGAAGATCGACATCAGCAGGGATGTGACATTTGACAAAGATTCATCTTATAGCAAATCCAGAAAGAGACCTGCTAAAGAACCTGAAGAAATAGAAGCACCTAGAATTCATGACACAACCATGAAAGAAGAAACTCAAGAAGAAGATCGAGAATTTGAAGAACCTCAAGAACTTGTAGATCCACCTCAGGAGAAGAATCCTCATAAGAGTAAACCTGCTTGGGTACAAGAAGCTATCCAAGGTGCGAAAATATATGGGGATCCAGGTGAGAATCACAGAGAAAGAAAGAGAACTAGGTCCAACTCTGGTTATGTAGCCTTATTATGTGATTTCATCGATAAAGAACCTTCCAATTATGAAGAAGCGGTAGAACAGAAAGAATGGAAGGATGCTATGATCGAAGAGTATCAATCGATCATGAAGAATTATGTTTGGGATGTTGTCCCAAGACTAGAAGGGAAGTCTGTTGTAACTTCCAAATGGATCTATAAGATCAAGCATGTTGCAGACGGTAGCATAGAAAAATATAAGGAAAGATTTGTTGCTCGTGGCTTCTCCTAGAAAGAAGGAATAGATTATGAAGAAAATTTTGCACCTCTATCCATAGACACTTCCATTAGATTAGTACTTTCTTTGGCTGTAGTGATGAAATGGAAGATACACCAAATGGATGTCAAGGCTGCTTTCTTGAATGGTGTAGTAGAAGAGGAAGTGTATGTGGAGCAACCACTCAGTTTTGAGACACATGATAGGGAGTCTCATGTGTGTAGATTGAAGAAATCCCTATACAGTTTGAAACAGGCACCCAGGACATGGTACGTTAGAATTGATAGCTTTCTATCCAATTTAGGCTTTACCAAGAGTAAAGCAATTTCCAACCTCTACTAAAAGTTTGAAGATGGAAATTACCCAATGATGCTCCTACTATATGTAGATGGTTTGTTTGTAATAGGTATGGATGGGTTGATTGCTGATACGAAGAGGAAGCTTGTTGCTGAGTTCGAAATGAAGGACTTGGGTATGAGGCATTATTTTATAGGCATGGAGGTGTGGCAGAATGCAGATGGAATTTCCCCGGGACAAGGGAAATATACGATAGAGATCCCGAAGAGATTCAGGATGATGGACTACAAGGCCATGACCACACCTACGGAATCGAACCTGAAGCTATTGAGTGATGCTTCATTAGAAGCGATTGATGCTACGATGTATCGTCAGATGATAGGTTCCTTGATGTACTTGACGAACACGAGACCAGATATTTGCTTTGCTATGAACACCTTGAGCCAGTTCTTGACAGATTCGAGACATGTTCACTTGATTGCTGCAAAGCACATTTTGAGGTACTTGAGGGGTACATTTGATTATGGGCTCAAGTATGAGGTGAATCAAAAGATTAACCTAGAGGGTTATGTTGATTCATATTGGGCAGGCAGTGCCATCAATAGGAAGAGCACTTCAGGGTGTTGCTTTAGTATGGGATCTGGTGTGATCTCTTGGTTTAGCAAGAAGCAGTCCTGTGTGGCACTGAGTATAGCTGAAGAAAAGTATGTCGCAAATTATTCAGCTAGTTGTGAGGTAGTATGGCTAAGGAAGCTACTGTCTAACTTATTTGGTATCCAGTTGGATGCTACTTGTATATATTGTGACAACCAGAGTTGTGTGAAGTTGTCGAAGAACCCGATGTTCCATGACAAGTTGAAGCATATCGAGATCAAGTATCACTATATCAGGGATATGGTGTAGAGGGGAGCAGTGAAGCTCCAATATGTTGTGACAAATGAACATATAGATGATGTGTTGACAAAGCCATTAGCCAGAGTGAAGTTTGATTACTTCAGGGAGAAGCTTGGTGTTCTCCAGATTGAGGTTCCTTCCAAGGGGAAGTGATGAGTATGTGAGCCATTCTGACATGGTGAGAGGATTGGTTCCTTCCATGGTCAGATGTAA
Source organism: Pseudotsuga menziesii (assembly GCA_001517045.1). NCBI lineage: Eukaryota > Viridiplantae > Streptophyta > Pinopsida > Pinales > Pinaceae > Pseudotsuga > Pseudotsuga menziesii. Next base: position 114,875 of record LPNX010830183.1, on the reverse strand, counting down.
GGGCTAAGCCATTCTATCATGGTGAGAGGATTGGTTCCTTCCATGTCAGATGTGATTGCTGAGCCATTCTGATGTGACTGTAGGATTGGTTGCTACATGATCAGATATAAGGGCTATTACCATTCTTTGAATGGAGGTACCTGGTCAGTTACCAGGAAAACTCAGTCTGGGACTGACAACCATTCTGATATGACTGTGATATGTGTTCTCACATGATCAGATATGAGTGCATGACCATTCTCATGTGATTGAGGGATGTGTTCCCACTTGATCAGATATAACGGCTGTTTCCATTCTTTGAATGGAGGCACCTGATCAGTTACCAGGAATCCTTAGTTTGGGACTGAGAGCCATTCTGATGTGACTGTGGGATTGGTTCCCACATGATCAGATGTAAGTGCAGAGCCTTTCCATAGATGATAGTAGGTGTGTCCTATCATGCTGGTGGATGTGAGTGATGGCCTTTCCACAGATGATAGTAGGTGTGTCCTATCATGCTGGTGGATGTGAGTGCTGCGCCTTTTCACAGATGGTAGTAGATGTGTCCTACCATGATGGTGATTGTAAGTGCTGTGCCTTTCCACAGATGGTAGTAGGTGTGTCCTACCATGCTGGTTGATGTGAGTGCTGTGCCTTTCCATAGATGATAGTAGTTGTGTCCTATCATGTTGGTGGTTGTAAGTGTTGAGCCTTTTCATAGACGATAGTAGGTGTGTCCTATCATGTTGGTGAATGTGAGTGCTGTGCCTTTTCATAGACGATAGTAGGTGTGTCCTATCATGTTGGTGAATGTGAGTGTTGTGCCTTTTCACAGATGATAGTAGGTGTGTCCTATCATGCTGGTGAATGTAACTGATGGGCCTTTTTAACATGATTGGATTGGTTCCTATCATGGTCAGATGTGAGTGCTAGGTGTGCCTTTCTGACATGGTGTTGGATGTGTTCCTCTCATGGTCAGATGTAAGTGCTGGGTGGGCCATTCTAACTTAGGGTCAAATATAAGCACTGAAGAAGACCTACATGGAGGCTAGGCCTACAACCAACATGGAAAAGGGATGGCTCTATAGAACTTCCTGTGATGAGAAGAATCATGCGATAGCACTTGTGATGATCCAGTGATGATGATCCAGCAGTGATGATCCAGATCAAGTGATGATACAGATCCAGTGATGATATTCCAATGATGATTCAGACTGAGTGATGATCCAGATCTAGTGATGATCCAGATCGAGTGATGATCCAGATCTAGTGATGATGTTCGAGTGATGATCCAGATCGAGTGATGATCCAGATCCAATGATGACGATGACTTGAAGATGAAGGTAACTTGAAGATGAAGGTGACTTGAAGATGAAGATGACTTGAAGATGACGAGGACTCGATGATGATCTAGATGATACAGAGAAGAAGACTTGTGCTGATAAATCATGTCAAGAGAATACCTTCCTAGTTAAGAGGGAGTGTTGATGTAATTGTAACTTTGGAATGTATTCACTTGTACTTCTTATGTATTGTACCTTGATGTTTATTCTGGGATGTTTTTTCAATGTACTTGAGTCATGTCATGCCTCGATGTTCCTATCGAGAGGTTCTATAATGTAAACAAGTCATGTCAAGTCATTGTGAGTAACCCTCCTATTGGTCAAGGGTTAAAGTCCCGCAGTTCCGGGGCACTAGGGTTATTAGACTGTCCTAGAGAAGTCGGCCCTAGTAGGTTATTGTCAAGTTGGAAATTAGTATAAATAAGTAAGCCTCTCTATTTATCACACACTCACTCACACTCACTTGTAGCGCATAACTGAGGAAGAAGAAGACACTAGGGCTAGGAAGAAAGAGGCTATAACTGCTATCGAGAGATCATCTTACTGTTTTGCAGTTTTACTTTTGGTGCTGATTCTATCTCTGAGGAAGTTGCAGGGTTTTCTCCATTTATGGTTTCCATAAGGAAAAACACTGTGTTCATTGTTTCTTGTGTTTGATTGTTGTGCTTGTTATTCTCTCAGTTAAAGATCCTAATATAATGCTAGCTTAATGTTAAAAATCTAACTGATAAGATTTTTATTGTTGGCTTAATGTTGTCATAAAAATGCTTGGACATATATGTTAATGTATGAGCAGATAGCCTGGATATATCATAGGTGGATATATTTACATTCATTACATGCCTTTTCCAGATTCACGATATAAAACCGGGCTTGAGATTTGATATATCTTCTAAACAAGGCGCAACCTTGATGTTCTCTTTCAATTTTGCTATAAATTCGGCCACTAGAGACTTGATATTTTCGAAGTGAAAATTTGGTATTCAATTCTTGGTTCAATTTGAGTTTCAAATCTAGATTGAAATTCAATTTTTGAGGGTTCTTAGGTTTTAAATTCTACCAAAGTATCTTGAGAATTAGGTTCTGGAGTAGTCTCATGAGTTTGAAATCATCTTTAGTTATGTAGTGGATGTATGATGATTCACAGTCATTATTGTTTACAAAAACTCCACATGGTAAATAATTTCTATTATCATGCATACAAGGGTGTTCCTTCGTAGTACCAAAATGTTGACATCAGTGAATGCATTTTGTCAACCACACAAATTTACCCAAGGAAATGGTCGAATCAAACCTTTCAACATTTGGGATGTCAAACTTTTAGATTATGGCCCGACTATTTAATGTACCTAGTAACCTCATTCCAGTATGGATACCACAAGGTATCTAAAACCACATATAAATGATGTTGATACTAGTTCCAAATTTTATTTTTGTGGATTTTCCAATCCATTAATTTTTAACAATGGAAGTATATGCATAGATAGACGTAAATTATCCAAAATACCCATTCTATTTTATGCAATTATTCCTACCATGAATGCACCTAATACATGCTCAATAAATTCATGCACACGAAAAATTTACATAAACAATAATTTAAAAAAACACATAATAGAAATATGATCCATGACATTCATACACAATTGAGAAACTTATATTTTAAAGTCCCTCCAACTAGTTGTAAATGAATGGCATTCCTCCTAGTCATAGGCACTTTGTCACACTAGTTATTTATATGAAAGAGGCCAGCCTTGATATGGGGTTATCAATACACAAGGGTAAGAATTTCTTAGTTTCTCCACTCAGCCACACTTACGAAACCCCATGGTGTAGAAAAACCCTCCACAATTGTCCTAATCCTATAGAACACACCCCCCATTAACCTACAAAACACAAGTAATGCGACCTCCTTCTCAATGCCGCATTCACTCAATATCTCCCCATTCCCTTCTAGTGCTCCAATAGAATCCATCGAAGAAGTATTTGTGCTCAGACTCCAAGGATCTCCATTGTAGGCCAGGTTCCACTCACAAGGAACCAAGCCCATTAGTACCAATTTTCCTAGGGTAATTTGTATGAGAGGCTATGGCAACTCCATTTCTCCTCTCTAAGGTACTAGCATCCAAGGTGATAAGAAAATGATGGAAAAAATGGTCCTCTCTACTAAATTCCCAATGTTTTGTATGCATGTTAAGAAGTGGCCATGTGGCACTCATGAGGAGCCCAATTTTCGCTTGATCTAGTCACCTTAATAAGCATGGATTTTGGGACGTTAGGATAAATCACTCTCGAAGGTTTTAAACAAGGATAATTCCTTAGGTAAATAAGTCACTAGGGTCATTGACCCATTAGAATCCATTTCACTTTCCCCTCTTGTGGAATCATAGCCTCCATATCTTCTTCATCTGCAATAGTCAAGGATTTAATATTAAATATAAAAAAATGGAACCTTAATAACAAGACATTCTTTCACCCTAGACCATTTCTATATGACTTCTAGCCTTTGCATCATTGCATACATAATTGCACCATGGGTTCAAAAATGGGGTGTTATAAACTATCATAGTTGGTTTGTTGATTTTAATACTAAATATAGAATGCTAAGCATTAATGTACAATTCAATCTTACAACTAAAATAATATATTCTACCATGGTAAGAGGAGTTAAAATCATTGGCAAACAATGAAAACAAAAGATTAAAATGATCTTTAAGCATGAAGAAATTTGTTATAAATTATAGATTGCAGAGATATTTATATAATACACTATGAATGAAATACAATTTATAATCTTGTTAAACATTATTATGCCATATCCATTTTTAGCACAAAATGAAAGACAAATCAATAATGTAGGTTTGAAATATATGAAAATTATCTACAATAAATGAACATCAATTCAAATTTTTCTTGAGGAGCATAGTGAAGAGCATAGTGAACAACAAGAATAATCCACACTCAATAATAAAAGCACTAGAAATCATCCAAATGCTTGGCCAACATTATCTTCTCAATTAACAATAATTTCCATTACACGTTAAGGAAAAATCATGTAGACCATCTCCATACATCTTATAGTTATGCTAAATGAGAGGACATGAAAATGAAGTGTTAGTCTCTCTCACTCTTCATACTCCCTTTATTTACTAGGAGATGCTCTTTCCACATTTATTTTCCATTTTATATAATCTTTACATGGATTATAAACTTTTGGAACTTCACCAAACATGGATAATGATGTTTTAAATATTTACATGGATTATAAACTTTAGAACTTCACCAAACATGGATAATCATGTTTTTATAATGGGGATTGATTAAGAGTTATCCCATACTCTCATTTATTGAAATTTATATATATATATATATATATATATTTAAAGAATGTATCTAGAAATCTTAGAATAAAATAATATAAAAAATAAACTATATCAAAGCATCAAGGAGAGTTCGAATATTGACATGGAGATTACAAGCAAATCACCTTCTTGTATAGCCAACAAAGTCAATAGGTGAAACCATTCCAAAAATCTCAATGACTCTTTTTAGGACCATACTCGGGCTCTAGCAAATAGCCAAATTAACAAAGTAGTCAACCTTCCACTCCATTTTTGGCGTATCAAAGCGTTGAAGAATAGGGTGGTGCGCCATGACCATTAATGTTTAGTTTGTGTTGGTTAGAATGTTTATATATACATAATAATTTGTGGTCTAAAGTAATATTAATTTCATCGTATTTGAAATAACAATATTGATCAACATAGTGAATTGTAATTTTAACACAAAAACCAAAAAAATAATCGATCTCTCGAATTACTAGTAACTCTTTGCATGTAAGTTATAAACTCAATATTTCTATTCTTTAGATGCTAAAACTCCCATAAGTTTCCAATTAAATTTTAAGAAGAGATTAGGTATGTGACATTGGATTTAGGTTCATCTCTCGATTGGTCCATTTGGTCTCTTCTTCACGGATTTATGGATATGGATTATCCAATTCCAAAAGTTGGTTCTTAATACTTACAACAACGACAAGGAAAGGTCTCACTTTCTAGGAAATCTTCTATTTGTAGTGTGGTGAGGCATTTTGGATGAAGTAAGTGTCTTGCATGTGAATTTAAAGAATTGAAGAAATATGATAAATATTGCTTGGAGGTAGATGAGCCAAATTGTGGTTTTCATTAATGACACCATTTGCTAGGGATTATTTGAAAGTACAGTTAGAAAAGAAGCTACACACCATGTGCTCTATAAGAGACACTTATATCATGGACATTGAAAGACATCAAGATTTGAGAAATATATCATGGATATTGAAAGACATCAAGATTTGAGAAATCCGTAAAAGGAAGGAGACTCCTTCAAAGGTGTTCAAGTTACCACGAACATAGAGATATTTTTTCTTTTCTTTAAGCGATGGCATCTCATCTTGGCATTTTATATTTGGTTAGGATTTCCTCTATTTAGCCCAATCCTTCATGTAATCTTAGGCATATATGGAATTTGTGTATCTCCTCAAACAGAAGAGGAAAATATTGGGGAAATCATCATATTGAAGAGATGCTACAATTTTAGTTAGTATGTTTGAGTATGCCTTTGAGCATATATGTGTGAACTTATTCTTTTGTAATAATTATTTGGCTTGGTGCAACCCTTTTTAATAGAAATTTTGACAATTTTTATGTAAAAAATAAATTAAAATTATTATAAATTGATATATATTAGGTTTAACTCTATAAACATCATAACAAAATCTAATAAAGAGATGGTTAATGAAATTGTGAAGCTCCAAAGTTGTATGATCAATTTGTAGTTCTTCTCATAAATCAAATTGTGAAGCTGCAAAGTTGTATGATTTATAACCATATTTATTCCTTGAGTTTTAGATTTGATTTCATCTTCATATGGATGGATTACATGATTTACTTGAGAAATTTTGGTTATGCTGGATTAATGACGCAAAAACAAAGGTCGCTTCAAATTTGTGATTTCCTTTCGTTCTAGTTCAAATAGTGAATGTCAATAAGCTCATTTTCCATGCCAACTTCAAGTAGATTATTTATAAAATTGTTTTGTGGAGGCCGCAATAGGATATTTATATTGTTGTTGAATCGAGGCAGAACTGGAAATTCATTTCCACAAGTTCCACTCTCTCCATTGCAAAATTTACAAAGTTCATTCATAAGAATTGATGAGTAATCCAGATCTAGATTAGGCCTATACACGCCCTGTAAAACTCAAATTTACAACATTACTCTTCACATTTACAACATTACCCTTCAAAAAACTACGATGTTATGTAAAGGACTTAAGAGTTTCCATAGAAACCAAAACATTCTTCTCAACAGATTCATTATGAGGTTCACTCCATTTATGATCAATGCATTGCTCCTTTCATGGACCAAGGGATCGTCATAGAATTTTGATATGAATTAAGTCCACATTGTTCCGGTTGGGGTCTATTAAGAATCAAATACACTACCCTAATTAGGTTGCAAGGCTCTTGTCTGCACATAACCCACTTGTTGTGAAAATAATCAATAGTGTCTCTAAACAGTTGAGAAAATATCAGCGAACAATTCTCATTGAATATTCCATGACAAGCTAATGTTTTTATTGTTGGCTCAATCTTGTCATAAAAATCCTTGGATAGATCTATTAATGTATGAACAAATATACATGATATCCCATAGGTGGATATATTTACATTCATTACATGCCTTTTCCAGATTCACGATATAAAATTAGGCTTGAGATTTGATATATATCTTTCAAACAAGGCACAAACTTGTTGTTCTCCTTCAATTTTTCTATAAATTCATCCACTAGAGACTTGATATTTTGGAAGTGAAAATTTCGTTGTAGAGTTCCTCCATTCTGCTAGGCGTTCCCATATTCAGAAATTGGTTGTAGGTGGGAGACGATCTAAATACATAATGTGTCTTACTTTTCCCCTTTTGTGGGGCTGAACTTTTATAAAAGATAATGCAATAAATATCTACAAATCCATAAAGAATTAGATAATGGTGTAATGAAACACAAGTTTTCATTGTGAATGAGATTTTATATGGTTTTTATTTTTATTTTTATTTTTATTTTTAGATTAAAAAATTATTTTTTATCTTATTTATTTCACACTCTTTAAAGGAAACTTATTATTATTCCATCATCACATAAGTACTCACAAAAGTGGGACCCCCCATATCTATCTTCATATATTTTTTTTAATTCCAACTTTTTTGAACAAGTTTTTTAAAGATACTTTTAAGATTGTTATACATTTTTTTAAATTTTATTTATGATATATTTTAATTATTATTAAATTATTAATATAAATAATAATTTTTATGTGTACCTAAAAGGGCCACCCAAAAAAATATCATTTTAAAACTTCAAAATCAATAGTTTTTTATAGGAATATAAAAATTATAATTATTTAAAAAAAAATTAAATACATTTGAAAATTTTTTTTAAATTTTTTGGAATACATTTATCTTGCGGCAAGACACATTACCATGCTTTTACCCAAGAATAATCCACCCAATAATAAAAGCACAAGCAATCATCCAAATGCTTGGCCAACATTAGCTTCTCAATTAACAAGAATTTCCTGTACACCTCAAGGAAAAATCATGTAGACCATCTCCATACATCTTAGTTACGCTAAATGAGAGGATATGAAAATGAAGTGTTAGTCTCTCTTAGTCTTCATACTCCCTCTAATTACTAGGAGATGCTCCTTCCACATTTATTTTCCCTTTTATATAATTTTTCCATGGATTATAAACTTTTAGAACTTCACCAAACATGGATAATGATGTTTTTCTAATGGGGATTGACTAAAAGTTCCAAGGTGACATTTCAAACTAACCTTTAGGAGGAAAGCTGGTTTCTTTCCTACCAGAGAGGGCTCTCTCAACAAATGAATGCAACAACTAGAGATAATTTTACACAAACATATTTAATGGTGATAATGGATGAAATAAGAGGGTGTCATTGGGCATGGAGTCAAAATCATAAGTAATTATAGATAAACAAGGATTTTGCATCAAGGTTTCTTCATAGAGGCGTGATAGTTACTCTTTCACAGTCAAGTTCTTGATTTTTTGGTGGTAAAGAAGAAAGATGAAGTCCATTAATATGGGCACCAAAATATGAATCCAATATTATCTTTAGAGGAAAATTTGTTTGTGAATACTTGAAATCTAATGAACCAGAGCATATGAATATGAATTCTGATCCAACACACTCTTTTTCAAGCATGAAAGGATAGCACAATGGAAAATATAACAGGAAACAAATTCAGATGAGAAAGGGAAACACTGACTGTAAAACAACAACATAGGAATATCTATTATGGAAAATCCATTCTTGGCTCTGCAAATTTTTATTAACTTGAAAAATGCTGAGTTACAAAAATGAGTCTCACTCTCATGGGTTTCAACCCAAATTACATTGTAAAACATGATTTTAAACATTAAAATGCTCCTCGAGATGATACCTAACTACCTATATTCTAAAAATAGGATTCTTGTAATTGCCTTATTACATCTATCATATAACTTAATAAAATAAATCTCCCTAAATACTAGATATTTAACTCCACATTGAAGTCGATATTATTACATCTTTAACTCAAGCATTATAATGATGTCTTCATTGATGCAACCTATACTTTATTTTCCCAAAATTTTCAATGGTTTTCCATTGATCTCCAGATGACACTTCATGTTTTGTCATTTCTTTAGCCAATACTCTCAACTCCACATGATCTACATAAGAAATAGGTGACAACTTGGCACCAATCATTCTGAATGAATCCAGTATCTCAAAATCCACATCTAGCTTGTCAATTATAACTTTTCTAGTAAGAGACTAAATCATATCTTCAAATTTTTTGTGATCCAACCTAGCATTAGCCAATAGAGCAGGCTTATTTAGATTGAGATATCAGTTTACCATCCTCATCCCATAAAGAAGGGAGTCCTTTTTGAAATAGCTTTGTGAATAAGTCTTGAAAGACTTTACCTGCTGTAACATCTGGTGAGCTTTTGCTTGGATACTTTCAGTGTGATGATGTTCTCCAATAATTTTCCTTGCCCAATTTATCACAGTAATTCTTTCCTTAATGCCCACTGTTTTCAATTCTTCTTCAGAAAAAAGTACTGAGAAAATTTATAATATTCTAAGTTGTTTCTATTGTTTTTTTTATATCTAAGGTCTCCTTCATGACTTCAAAACTATGCCTTGCTACACTGATCACCATTTCTTTCTCTTTAATGAAATTTAAATAGGTACTCATTTTGGTAGCCTCAGTGATAATCATATCCAAAATAAGATGCTTGGCCCCTTGCACTGACAACTTCTCTGAAACTTTCTTCGCCAATTTTTCATTCTGTTAGATTTTTACCATTCAAGCTAGCATTATGATCTTAGGATCTTTAACTGAGAGAATAACATGCACAACAATAAACACAAGAGACAAGAGACACAAATAATTTTCCTCGGGGAAAACATAAAGGAGAAAACCCTGCAAATTCCTCAGAGATAGAATCAGCAGCAAAAGTAAAACCCAAAAAACATAAAGATGATCTCCTGACAGCAACAGTCTCTATCTTGTCCCAACAACTTCTCCTCTCACACATGCGCCTCAATGAGTGAGTGTGTGTGTTAAATAGAGAGGCTCACTCTCTATTTATATTGTTTCGTTCACTTGAAACCCACTCCAATATGTCGGCCTCACTTAACAATTACTTACTAGAGCCGACATCTCTAGGAGTTTCTAATAACCCTAGTGCCCCACAACTTGTGGGGACTTTTCCTCCTCTGGCCAACAAGGAGTTTTATCCTTAACACAATGGTGGGGACTATTGCCTTGACTTGCAATGAATCACCTAGGGTCAACTTCTCTAGGATAGTCTAATAACCCTAGGGACTCACAACAGTGGAGACTTTAACCCTTGACTAATAGGAGGGTTACCCACAATGAATTGACATGACTTGTTACATTATAGAAAATCTTGATCGAAACATCGGGGCATGACATGACTCAATTACATTACAAACACTTCCCAAAATAAACATCGGGGTACAATACATAAGATATACAAGTGAATACATTCCAAAGTTACATATACATCAACACTTCCTCTTAACTAGGAAGGTATTCTCTCGACACAATTTATCAGCACAAGTCTTCTTCTCTGTATCATCTGGAACATCATCGAGTCCTTGTCATTTTCAAGTCATCTTCATCTTCAGGTCATCTTTCATCTTCAAGTCATCTTCATCTGGATCTGGATCATTGTCACTGGATCTAGATCATCACTCAATCTGGATCATCTCTGCTGGATCAACATCACTGTGTCTAGATCATCACTCGATCTGGATCATCATCACTGGATCTAGATCATCACTTGATCTGGATCATCTCTGCTAGATCAACATCATTGGATCTGGATCATCTCTGCTAGATCAACATCACTGGATCTGGATCATCTCTGCTGGAACAACATCACTGGGTCTGGATCATCACTCGATTTGGATCATCACTGTTGGATCTGGATCATCACTCGATTTGGATCATCTCGGAGACATCATAACTGGATCTGAATCATAACTCAATCTGGATCATCACTAGGTCATCATCATATGTGCTATCTCATGATTCTTCTTGTCACAGGAAGTTCTACAGAGCCAGCCCTTTTTCATGCTGATTGTAGGCCTACCTCCTTGTAGGTATTTGGTAGCCCTTATATCTGACCCTAATTCAGAATGGTCAGCACTCACATCTTACCTTAACTCATCAGAAAGGCACATCACTTACATGTGACCTACTCGTTAGAAAGGCACAACACTTACATTTGACCTACTCGTCAGAAAGGTTCTTAGACCTACACTGAGGGTTCCTAGTAATTGACCAGGTGACTCCATTCAGAGAATGGTAGTAGCCCTTACATCTGACCTACTCATCACAACGGCCAGCACTCACATTTGAACTACTCGTCAGAAAGGAAGTAGCCCTTACATCTATGTAAGAACTAAGCCTACATTAGAATGGCCAGCACTCACATCTGACATGGAAGGAATCGATCCTCTCACCATGACATAATGGAAACAACCCTTATAGTTGATCAAGTGGGAACACATCCCTCAATCACATTAGAATGGCCATGTGCTCAAATATGATCATGTAAGACTACATCTTACAATCGTCTTAGAAAGGTCCTCAGTCCTAGGCCAAGTATTCCTGGTAACTCACTAGGCAGCTCCATTCCAAGAATGGAAATAACCCTTATATATGATCATGTACAAACCAATCCTATAGTCATATCAGAATGGCTCAACACCCATATCTGACATGGAAGGAACCAATCCTCTCACCATGACAGAATGGCTCAGCCCTTACATCTGACCCACTCGTCAGAATGGCTTTAGGTCTCATCATTTCCCCTTGGAGGGAACCTTGATACAGAGAACACCAAGCTTCTCTCTGAAGTACTCAAACTTCACTTTGGCCATTTCTAGCATAGAATCACATCAGGGCTGATTACATCCAAGGATGACCTGCGAGCTTCGCCATGATCGATTACATCCGAGGAAAACCTACAAGTTTGTTTACGTCTAAGCAACCTATGAGCTTCGCCAGGATTTATGCTCAGACAACCAATCTCACACTACTACATTTCGACCAAAAATCCGACGGCTGTATTGTCGGATTTTCGACACTTCCCTGTCGCATGTACGACACTATGATTTTTTTTAAGCGTCAGTGTATTGTCGTCGGTTATCCGACACCTTCATAAGCGTCGGTTAAGTGACAGGGGGAACCATCGGTTAAGTGCCGGAGATGAAGATTAAATGTCGGTTAAGCGACAAGGAGAACAGTCGGTTAAGCGACGGAAATGAAGATTAAGCGTCGGTTACGCAACATATAGAACCGTCGGTTAAGTGACAAATATGAAGATTAAGCGTCAGTTAAGCGACATATAGAACCGTCGGTTAAGCGATGGATATGAAGATTAAGCGTCGGTCAAGTGACATATAGAGCTGTCGGTTAAGCGACGGTAGTGAATTTTTAAACAAAAAAAAATACCTGCAAATTGGATCAGAAAATACTCTATTATTTTATGAACCCAAAATTGTCATGGTTTGCATATGAGTGTGCTCCATTACTCATTGACCACACTTATATTGGTCTTAGACATGCAGACACTTCCATTGTTACACATGATGGCGTGTCTACTCCCACTAATGTCTCCCATGGTTGTACTACTCCTACAAATATTATTATAGGCACACTTCCCATAGTGTTGTTCTAAGTGGTAGTTGTTGCTAATCACCTGTTACATGAACTTGTTATGAGGCGTGCCTTATCCATCTAACTTGAAGAACACCTAGTAAATCAAGTTCTGAAGGTAGAGGATGGGAGGTTTGCTTATACTGATGATGCTCTTGTTCTTGTAGCTCGCATTCTTATTATAGGGACATCCACAGGGTCCAGTTTGGGAGATGACTCCTTAAGACTCAAAATATACAAAGGCTTCTCTAGCTCAAAACATACCAAAACATACCAATGATATATATGTGGAAACTCTAGCTCGACTAGGGCTTCTCTGACAATTTTGCAGAAAGGAGAGGCCTGCAGACAACAATATTTCCTTACTGTTTATGCAATGGAGTAAGCATAAAGCACAATACTTCAAATAGATTTTAAGATAGTAAATGAGATAAAAATAAGAACAAAAATCATGGAACACGTCATGGAACATAAGAACAAAAATTAGAACTTGAGGTATGAAAATGCTTTGAAAATTACTTACCAAAAAGAATCGCAGTTATCTCCAATTCTCTCGCTGGATACCTTGGGAAAAAATGGTATTCATCAAATAGGTTGTGTATCATGCAAGCAAATATTGCCTCTTCCTCAATATCAGCTGCAAAGACCTTAGATGATGACTGTTCTGAAGCCCCAACACTCAATAAGCATGGATTAACATGGACAGTTGCAGAATGCAATCGTTTCATTTCCTCAGCAAGATCTCGAGATGCTAACTGGCCCACATTAGCTTGAAGAACCCGAATAACCCAATACTTAGAGTGAAACAAGATACCATAATTCATGCTGAAACATGTCCATAAATCACAAAAAAATAACTCACTTTGAAGAGTATTGCAGTTGTCTCCAAAGAAAGATTGACAATAGGTCCAGAACGTTGGACAAGATTTCCTAAAGAGTCATTTGATGCTTCAAATAAAGTTCTTTCCCTCAGAAATTTTAGACATGCCTACAACCAAAGTAACAAGTGTTCAGTAATGAAAAGATACAACATTCAGTCATCAAGAACTTTACAACGAGGATAACAAATAAAGCAGCCTTTCAATTTACCTCAAATTGACTTAGGAATCAATGTCCACTAAATACCCAAGTATGCAACATTAAGTAATTAAGAATAATTACACAAAAACAATAAATAGAGAGCAGCTTACCTCAAATAACTTATCCCGTTGACTACTAAGATTATCATTTAGCCACTTCTCCAAATTCAAAAACTCCCTTTTTGATGCAAGAGCAGCAAGTTCAATTGCAAAGGAAAATGGAGTCAAGTCCAATACCATAGTTAAGGCCTGCAGATAAGGTTTTCTTCATAAGAATTAAAAGAAGCTATACACTGAAGATATATTCCTTCAATGTTAACATTGTAGAAAAAAATAGTAGAGTTTTCCATGCCAAAAAATATTGGATATGAAGTTCTCAAAACAAGCAGAACAACTTCTAACTTGAATTTCTGGACGATGCCTAGTGATGAAGGTCTCTTGAATGCACACTTGCCTCCAGAAGGATCACCATTCTGTCCCTGGTTGAATTCTCAAAGAAAATCTAAACAGAGTTTATGTCAACTAATAAACTTTCCTAATACCGACCTATCACATTTAAGGAAAAAACATGTTGAATTTCAGACAAAAGAATGGTCCTGAGTCTTAATTGCAGAGAAAGAGACAGAGCACAAACAGATAAGAAGTCAAACGAAAAGCCAAATTTCCTAATCTGAAATTGTTTTCCTGTTGTACTATATTTTTTTGTTTCTGTTGGTCAATACAAAAATGATTCATGAAGCATTAGCCTGAAGTGATTTTAGAGACGGGCCAAGGTCCATGATTATTAAACCAATATCAGAGTTTTACTAGATAGTTTGCAAGCAACAAATGTCTGATGTTGGATCATATCATTCTTCCAGATAGAATGACTCTGTCTAGCATAAGGTTGGCTAGAAAACAATCTAGCTAAGTTATCGATGAAGTATAAATGAGAAACAAGTTGCTAATAACATGGTATTTCAAAGTTTCAACAAGCATTCTGAAAGATACCTTGCATTTGACTAATAATTTATAACTTATGCTCAAGAATCTAATCAAATAACCAGACAAAAATCCAATTAAGTGGAAAGTACCATTCATTTAATCTAAATATCTGAAGCAACAAGGGCCATTATAACCTATGAAAATACAAAAATGTTACACCTCTGGCCTTGTCCCTTCGATGCCAATTTCTTTGTCATTCCACTCCCCAGAGGACTCAAAAAACATGGATTTAAATACAGGGGAACGTGCTGCCAGAACAACTCTGTGGGCATGAAATTTTTCCCCTGATACATCAAATGTGACTCCGCATTTTCAACATCTTCAAGCAGTTCCCCAAATTGTTGACCCAAGTTTGATTCAGGGATGTGAATATAGTGCAATCTGGGGCCTTGAATAGCAGAAACCACAACCCCAACTGTACAACATATTTTCAAAGTATCGTCCTTCACAGAATCTGATGATTCCAGCATAGCTTGCTTGAAGAAAGGCTTGTAACTCCTAAAGATCCCCAAGAGGGTGAAAATCAAAAAAAGAAAGAGTAAGTGGTAACCAGATTAAGCCGAGGCCACAAGGAGTTTGAGGTCTCTGACCTGCAAATCCACATACATACCTATTGACACCTCACAAGACACGGTCCTCCGGATTAGGTTTTGTGGATGACAGCTCGTGTAAGTAGAGCTTTATTTTCAACTTCACGGGATACCATCGCAATATCCACACAGAGGAAACTCAAGGGATTCTCCACGCAGTCTTAGCACTTATTGATGAAACACCGAGGATCCTTGTGTGGCTAAATCAAAAGGAAACTAGCCCTCTTTGAGGGAAATAAACTTGATGATCCCTTTAAGAAGGGACAGAAAACCAGCACAGAATGGAGCAATAGGAAACACAAAGTATGGTGCCCAACAAGATGACAGGAGGATGACCTACAAAGCTGCTCAGTCGAAGGACAGTGGTGAGAATCATTGCTATTTGCAATTATTGTAGTATAGATGGCCATACCAAGACAAAATGCTGGAAATTTCATTTCCCTGTTGCATTTTTCCCTCAATGTCAACATCTTCACAATAACCCATATAAAAAATCAATAACATATAGTTCCCCTAGCCTTTAAGCAAGCCAAAAAACAACACTAAGCCCCATCAAACATTGAGCATAGAATCCCTCAGTTTTTTGACCTAGAAGGTACATAAATCCAATGAGAGTAGGGCTAATAGAGTTGACAGATTTGATGCCAACAACAAAATATTTAAAGTTATAAGACCACAAGAAAAGAAAATCCATGACAAAAATGTTTATTGAGCATAACGTGATATAAAGAAAAAATTACTAACTGTTTGTAATGGTTTCAGTTTATTTGGTAACTGAAAGTTGTTGGTTAAGAGTTATGAGAATATGTTTGTAAATCATCACATGTGGTTTTTCTCTATAAAAAGAATATTTTCCATGACATGATAAGAGAAGCTTTTCAGATAAGTATTCCCACTGACAGCTGCTATGAAAATATCTCAAGTGCAATACTGAAACTGCAAACATGTAACTACAAGTGTTAACCATGATATTTCTCATTTGGAATATGCCATCTTAGTAAAGTGTTGTCAGTCACACTAGTATTGTACTTTCCTTTAATATGATATATTGTCATCTAGAAAGTCTTGAAATGGCATTTTTCTAAAGATGTGGAGTTTAATTTCCATCTATATACTTGCATTTGATTTGTTTAAATGAAATGCTATCCTTGCTGGTAGAAGAAATTATTCTTACATATGCACCTCTCTCTCTTGACATGATTATGAACAGTGGATGTCTAACATGATATTGAAGTTGCTTTGCCTGGAATCCTAAATTTTGCAGATGAAAGGATTGGCTTCAAAAACAAAAAATATCGCAAAATGGTGCAAGTTTGGATAAGGTTATGGACCTTTTATTGTCTTTTCTAGAATTTAAGGGCTTAATTATACCGACCATGCTGGCTCTTTCATATAGTTGAAAAACATCAATGATCACTCTTGTAGCCTGTCCATATACTGGATCATATCCATATCTGGCTCTAGCTCTCATTGAGAAAAGGTCACCATAAACATACAGTGAAATTGTGACACAAATCTAATAGATGAGTAAAATATAACAAGTTATTGGACCTCAAATACAAGGAATAATAACTCAGACCTTCTAACTTCTTGGCTTTTTATAACCCCTGTTCCCCATTTTTCTCACTCATTACTGTATATTTATCTTTATTCTTGTAACATATACCTTTATTTTTAATTTATTAGCTCTTAGTTCCAATTTCTTGGGTGGGGCACAAGTCCCTTCACTCACCGCCTATGCAGATGGAATATTATTTCCTTTCATAGTCCCATTAGTCACTTTTGGCTAGTGGTGGACATTAGCATAATCCTTTTTCTGCCCACACTATATAAGAAATGTGCTGTGCCCCACAATGCCCAAGAGTTTTCAATGAAGCCATCATCAGTGAAATGCAAAAGGCTAACTAAATAATGAAGAAAAAAAGATGCATGTGCTTAATGCCAAGGTGATTAGCACTTGCATTGCATGGGGACTGTAATAAAAAAGACAGCAAGGACACTGGAACCTCACACAAACCAACCCATATCGATAACTATGAAGACAAACGCTAAGAAAAGACAACTCCAAAGCTCATGCCTGGTTACTTAAAAGTCAAAACCATCTATATTAGAACTCATTTAATTAATGTGACAAACACTTGTATGAAAATAGCAAAGCTCCTGTAGTAAAAGTGAGAATGAATTAATTCCTTCATACCAGGTCTATTAGCTCTCAAAGTGTAGCATCCCTCCAAGTGTAAATTTGCACCTCATCTTTTGGCTCCTTGCCTCTAACTGCAAAGTCCTCTGCAGTATGATGACTTCCTAACTGCAAAAACCCCAATAGAGAAACATGGTCATGAAAACTAGAAAATATAGACCAGTGCTGTTAATATTGCACTATGGCAAGTACTCAACGAAATGGATATACATAAAATTTTTGCATCCAGAGATGAGATCATTCTAGCCAAACCTGGCCAAACCTGCGAATTGTGGGTCTTCCATATTATCATCACTGGACTAAAATATATGGTATTGTTGCATACTGTTCTTTTGAATTTAGCCATTGGGTTGGTGTAATTACACATGCTGGGCAGGGATGATTTTAAGGAACCATACTTATTTAAAAGCGTATAAATGTTGACGAATATTACCAATTCTTAAAACGACAACTATAAAATGATTGGCGATATTTTTCAAAAAATATTTTAATTTCCAAGGATTTTATATCGTTTATATAATAATTTGGCGATTTTTAGGGTGAAAAAAGTTTACCCCATCAAAATTGGGCGAAACAGGGCTTCAAAAAATGCAAAATGGCGAATATTTTTTGGGAGAAAAACATGAAAAAATAGCCCACTGGGCTAAAATTCGCCCCTAAAATCATCCATGATGCTGGGATATTACATATCATCAACAGCATAAGAAGAAGAAAATAACCAATGCTTTAATTAGTATGCCCACATATGTAATTAATGCACCCAATTCTTCTCTAATTACTTTGTTGTTGTATGTGATATCTAAAAATAGGTAAGGATTTTATCTACTGGTTTAGTTCAACAACCAGGCTAAATGTTCCCCATCCTGAGCTTATCAAGGAGATAATGTCCAGCAAGTTCGGGCACTATGAAATTTTTTCTTCTAATCCCCTTGAGAAGCAGTTGGTTGAACAGGGCCTTGTGGGTTTGAAAGGTGAGAAATGGGCGCGGAATAGAAGAATCATCAATCCTGCTTTTCATATGGATTTCTTGAAGGCAACAAATTATATTTAACAAAAGCCTTAATTCTCTCTGAAAGAGATCAATTCGAACTACTAAATATAGTTTTCTAAAATAAACTAACAACTTTTTCTACATTATTGTTCCTTAGTATCTACTTACCTAAAAGCATAGCTGTTTGTGCTCTATCAGTAAAATGAGCCTGCTAGTTTTAATACCATACCTTCTTAGTTCAGATAAAATTTTCTTCCAATGATTTTGGTTAATGCATTATGTTTGTATAGTTTACCCTCTATCACTAACATTGAATGTTTGCAGCCTTTTGCATTTGACTAGATGCCATTACTTTGATCCTTGCTATGATGCCAATGCAGTCATCTTAATTTTAAGATTTTTACTATTAATTTATTTAGCTTTCAGACATATCCTTAACTGACTTACCACAGAGAGAACGATTTCTGCTTAGAGGCACAACAACTAAGTGACATGTCAGTGCCATTTTGAAGTGCATATGGTGTATAAATGATAGCCTGCACAAAACCAGGACCAACACCAAGAAGAGTGATATTTACAATTGTTAATAATTGCTCAAAGTGATCACAATGCACACGTTGTTGCACTATATATAAGTAATAATATATTTTCATGAAAAAACAAATCAACATTGAATACGCTTACCTCTAAAAGTCCCATATCTCCTCGGGATAACCTCAACATAGCATATCGTTTTCCATTGCCAAAATCCAACTCTATATCGAGATCATGCAGTTCACCTTTAGTCTTGGGGGAAAAATTTCCCCAATCACCAGCATTTATTGGACTACTCGTTTCTTTCAGATCATAGAGAGTAACTTTCAAAAAAAGTTTACTAAGATCTGCATACATGTATGTTTTCTGTCCACTCTGAACAATTGCATGATTGCCACTATGTTCAGATATCTCTGCTGAGTTTGTCTCTGCAGAAAAGATCAACACACGAGAAACTCAAAAAAATAGAAAAAAAATGAGAATTATGTGTCAATGCCTCAACAAATGATGTTACCTAAACGATCACTTGATGTCACTGCAATCTTCAAATCAAGAAGATTGGACACTTGAATGGTTGGCATGATCCAGATATCCTACTGTTCTTGCCAAGCAACTCTTTGGGACTGTGGCTTTCAATGCTCAGGAGTATGGGGTGTTCCCACAGATAATTTTCTTTTTGTGGTTCTAACTAGGGAATAAAGATCTTTAATCTTTGTACCCGGGGTATTTAGGCCACAATGAATCATGCTAAAGCAACACTCTGCAGTTTGACCATAAAATGTCTTCTTTATGTGATAACTTAATTTGTCAAAGAGGCCTGAAATATGAACAACTTTAACACCTTTTACATCATCTGACCACTCAAAGGAAGAGGGTCTTTCACCGTCCGCAACGGGTGTTTCATCATTTACAGGCCTCACACAGATAAG
>LPNX010830183.1:72354-92379 GCA_001517045.1 Pseudotsuga menziesii | reverse complement strand
ATTTAGACTAGAGACCTTGTATCAAATGTATTATAATGAGACCACGATAACATATTTAGTGGATATACATGGTATCTTCATGGAAAACACTATTAGTAACGCAAAATTGGACAATTGGACTAGTCATAGATTACCATATGACAAGTTGGGCCTATTATTTACAAAGGATGGAAATGAAGCAAATTAAACTTTGAATGACTTGAAGATACCCATGCTAAAATAAAAAATGATGTAAAAGTCAACATACTAGAATTGCAGTTCATACTAAATAAGAAAAATATATATATCCAGTCAAAAGGAAAAGTGAAGGGGAAAAACCATACTTGCCAACAAACATGATATGACCCTATTTGATGAAGATGAAGATGACCATGAAAATTGAAATTAAATGTTTATATTTCTTGACAACCCCTTAAAGGAGAGAAATGACAAATCATATAAAGGATTTTGGAATCTCTTGATGATTTTAAGTGTATTGAATTGACCATGTTAAATAATTGACCAAATGCTCCGTCGCTTAAGCGACGCTTATGAGGCTATCCGTCGCTTAAGCGACGCTTATGAGACTAGCCGTCGCTTAAGCGACGCTTATGGCCACATTTAAAAAAAAAAAATTTGTCCTTGTGATTTTTGGTGGGTTTAAAAAAACAAATCCACGCGCCATCGGATTTTTCCGTCGGATTTTGGATCGAAATGTAGTAGTGATTCCCTCTTTCTGAGAGAAACCTCCAGCAACAAATCTTGCTTTATACTTATCAATACTTCCGTCAGCTGCATGATTTATTTTGTATATCCATTTGGAGGATACTATACTCTTTCCTTTTGGTTTGGGAACTGTATCCCAAACATCATTCTAGTATTCTTTCATCATAACATCTTCCATGAGTTTGTCTTGTCGGGTCATCAACATATCCTAGTCTTCTGCATTCAACATTGAAGGTTGGAACCCACTTTACTCTTGGTAAAGTCTCAATCCAGCAGGAAGCTGTCCATCATGTCGTACCATGTCGAACTTAGATATCTTCTGTAGTCACTCCCCCTGAAGTGGAGTATCATCTTCCTTCTTCATTCTGTATAGGTGGTTCTATGCTTGATATATACTTCTAGTAGGTCTGGTCAATAGAGTATGTCATGTTGTAGTCTATTCTTTCTGAGGAAAATCACAAACCTTGCTTTGTACACTTGTTCTTGTAGATCCATAGATACTACGTACTTCCCTTTATGTCTTGAAATCATATCATATACATCATTCCCCATGATCAACTATTATTCTTTTATCATAGCTTCTTTCATAGAATTCTTTTCTTCATCTTGAGTTATCTTTTGTACTCATGGTGGTATTCATCCTTCGAGGTGGATCTACCACTTTCTGAAGCTCTTTCTTCTAGCATGGTGTCTTTGACCCTGGGAGCTTCAGATTCATGTTTATTGGAGTGAATCTTGAATTGTCATCACTTGTTCTTCGGAACAAGTCTCATCCTTGTTTTCTTGTAGGAGGTTGTACAGGACCTTTCCTACAATTCAAATGCACCAGTTGCATGGTTAGAACTATTTCATAAAACATATGCATAACGACAAATTCTTATGCATCATGCAACTGTTTACGGAAAATTTTCTAGATGCCTTCCATCTCTACCAGGACAACATTGAGATTGTGCACTAATCCAATATGTCAGCAAAGAGGTTTTATTCTAGATAAGTAGAAATGGAGAGTTGTGTAGCACCATGAGCTACTTACCCATCACATGCATATTAGTAATATACAGTCATTAATGCAAACAATATATCATGCATAACACATCAACTGAATATAATCAAATGCATAACAAAACAATATCATTAAATGACAATTGAATACTTATCTTTTGTTTGTTTCATGGGTAGACTCCATCTTGATCATTCTGATTTACCATCTTCTTCATTAAATCCTCATTTCTTATCCAAATGATAATATGGATAAGAGGTTAGTCAAGAATTGATTTCTTCATATTCCTCATCGCTTGAGGGATCTTCTTTGAATGGTGAGAGCTTGATCTTCAATTTTCTCCCATCTTCTTCTTCTCTTCTTATGAGTCGAGCTTCTTCTTCTTCTTCCCAGAGTCCGTTGAAAGTAATTACTTCCTTCTATCACACATTCCTTGAATGAATGAATTCTATGATCCTGGGAGACCATTAAAGGTGGCTATCACCACTTCTGCATTATCCGCTTCTTCTTCTACCGCTTCAAGTTGTTCTACATTCTAGATCTTCAAATTCTTCAACTGTTTTCTCAAAGACATCTTCTGATTTAAGTTCTTATCTTCAAATAGATTGATCAAGGAATAAAACATCTTCGGTGTCTTTAGAGAATACACTTGTGGTACAAGTTGATTCGTGATTGAATCAACAATGATCTTCTTGGCCTTGATCAAGTTCTTCTTGTGTAAGGCTTTGAGCCTCATCTCCCTCTAGAACTGGAACCTCTATACTCATGTAGTTGTCCAATTCATTTTCTTTAGAGAAATAAAATACTTCCATGGTTGGAATTTTTCAACTTCACCAAGCTTTTCATCAAGATGATGTGATAGATCACTTTCAAATGAGAACCTCAAAATGCAAATAGCAAAAGATTAGATCTTACCGATTTGAGCTGTTCGTCCTGCTTCCGGAGCTGGCTGATCTAGGGTTTGTCAGAGAAACCCTAATTTTCAAAACTTGGAATCTTTTAGATATGATTGGATAGAAATATAGATATCTTCAAATGGATCTTTCTAATGTACTCCTTTTCTGAAAACAGTGGAGGGAAGCTCCCGGAACATGAAGCCCTAGCTTTCTGATTTCTTCTGTAGAAATGCTTGTCATTGTTTCTGTGATATCTCCAAAATTAATACTCCTCTGTGTCTGAAATTTCTCACTGAGGTAAATTCGCATGTCCTTGATCCAACACCATAGTTTTCATCAGAATTGGTTTCACCAATTTGGATTTATGATCCTTCTCCCAAGGTGCCCTGTTACAGGACTGTTCCAAACAGTGAAGTTGTATGGCTTGCCACGTGTCACTGTTTCATATTTTGGGTATGAAGTTTGGACCACAGAAAGTAAGTTCCGTGCCCTTTCTGGAACATCTTCATGAATTCCATTTTAACCTCTGTAGTCGAATCTATATCAATTTTCCCTAGGTGTCCTGTTTAGGGATGAGTTCTGGAAGAGGCTGGAACCCTAACTTGGAGGGATAATATCTCCCATAATATAGCGAATCCAAGGCTTAATTTTGGACAAAGTGTATAGCAGGATTTTATCTTTGTCCTTTGCAAGTTTTAGCTCCTAAACCTTTGCCAATATCAGGATATAGTGAATGTACCAAAACTTAGCAGTTTTAGTATTTAGGGTTTTTCTTGCTCTGGGTCAAACTAGGGTTTGACTTTCCCGGAGTTTCACCCAACCAAAAATCTTGATCAAGGTCTCTAAAATTATATTTTTTTGAGGAGAGAAATCCTATGCCAGGCTCATGCAAAAATTCTTTTTCTGCAAGAAGCCCTAATTTCCCGCACGAAAAACTGAAAATGCTTGGAATCGAATTCCGCTTCGAGAGAAAGATGCACCCTTCAATGGAGTCAGCCTATACTTCTTTTGCTGATCGGTTGTGGAGAGAGAAAAAAAAAATTAAGAAGCCCTAGCTTCTATAGCTATACAATCTCTTCTTTTTAGGGTGGCTCTGATACCATGTTAACTTTTCATATGCTTAGCTAAGACATCAGTATTTCATTTCATTTTCATAACAAAAGCATATAAACAGGATCACTGAAAGATAGACAAGCACAACCATACAAAAGGAACACAAATATTTATCCTAGGAAAAACCCAAAGGGAAAAACCCAGCAAAATCTTCCTCAATATAGATGCCCCAAAAGATAAAATATAAAACCAACAAGGAGATCAAAGCCTGATCCTCCTTCTTCTCCAGCTACTTCTCTGTCTCCACTAATGCGCTACACAAGTGAGAGTGTGTGCTTCAAATGAGGAGCACTACACCTCTATTTATATTCATCCGTTCACTTTAATTAACTCATCAGACATGTAGGCTCGAGTTACACATGTAGGGTCAAGTAACCACATTGGGGTGCTAATGACCCACCTTTACAAATAGAGGGGACAACCTCATGACTCTTATTAGTTCTTTCGATTAGAAGCATCGGGGTACAAGATAAACAAGTGGTTCTCCGAGTAGGAACATCAAAGACCATAAAATAGACATATATATTCTTCGAAGTTACAATATTTCAATAGTTGGTTGGTGATAAAGTCTAAGTCTGTGTCCATTTACTACAAAGGAAACTTGTGAACCATCAATTGTCTTAATTTCTACTGACCCATTATCAAAAGATGTAACTATTTCATATGGGTCCATCCAACGGGTAGTTAACTTTCCTTTAAAATTTTTAATCTGTGAGTCAAATAGTTGTTCCCAATCTCCAGTATTAAATTCCTTTTGCTTGATAAATTTATCATACCATGTCTTTTGTTGATTCTGTATTAGCATGGTTATTTTTAGTGCATCTTGTCTAATTTCATCTAACCCATTAATATTGAACACTCATTGTTTATGTGCTTCATCCAAATCCATGCCTAATTGTGCTTCCATATCAAAGGTTTTAACTTGAAATTCAATAGGTAAAAGGACTTGTTTCCATACACTAACTCATAGGGGGTATGTCTGGTAGTGTTTCTCCATGTTATCCTATAGGACTATAAGGCCTCCGGGAGTCTATGTGCCCAATCCTTATGATGTAAGTGAATGGTTTTGGTTAAAATGGATTCTAATATTTTATTGGTTGATTCTACCTGACCATTAGCCTGAGGGTGATAAGGTGAATATTTGCAATGTCATATGCCATATTTCATAGTGAGTTCTTTTATTAATTTGGAAGTGAGTTGAGTACCTTGGTCTGTGACAATTTCTCTAGGTACACCAAACCAGGTGAATATTTCTTCATATATAAATTCTACCATTGATTTCTCTATAGCCCTAAACAAAGCTTTAGCTTCTACCCATTTGGTGACATAGTCCGTGTAAACTAGGATATATTTATTTTTACAAGACATGGGAGAAATTGGTCCTACAAAATCAAGAGCCCATTTTTCAAAAGGCTCAATCATGACCTGAGGTTGTAAGGGCTTCTGATCAAATGATGTAGGTCTACCCATTCTTTGGAAACTATCAAATCCTTTAATGTAGTTGGCAACATCCTTAAAAATTCTTGGCCGGTAATAACTAGAGTGCAGCACTTTGTATGTTGTCCTCCTATCAGAAAAATGTCCTCCACATGGTCCATCATGGCATGCATGGAGGATGTCTGTCATTTCATCCTCCCGCACACATCGTCGAATAATAAGATCTGGATCGGTGCAGAAGAGGTCATTATCAACCCAAGAATAATTAGAACTTTGTATTATAATATGATGCTTCTCGTGTCGGGACAAATGGTTTGGTAATTTCCCAGTTGCTAAATAATTGGCAATATCTACAAACCAAGGGGTTTGAATAGACACAAAAAACAAATTTTCATCAGGAAAAGTGTCGTCAACAGGTTTAGCATCATCATCACGTTGAATGCAAGAGGGGAAATATGCTACTAGATTTTCTTTACCAGGTCGGTCCACGGTCGGTCAATGACGATGATGTTAAACTCTTACAATAGAAGAAGCCACTGGGTCACTCTACCATTGGTAATTGTTTTAATTATTAAAAATCTAATTGTAGAGTGATGGGTATGAACAAAAACTTTGTAACCCGTAATGTAATGGTGAAATTTATTAATAGAATAAACTATTGCCAAAAATTATTTTTTCAGTAATAGTGTAATTTAGTTTGGCATGAGTCAAATTCTTGCTAATAAAATAAATGGCATAAGGTGCTTGTCCCTATTTTTGTCCCATAACTCCTCCTATGGCCATATCAGAGGCATCGGTGGATATATGAAAAGGAAGGGACCAATCGGGACCCCTGATTATTGGTGCCGAGACCCCTCAGTATTGGTGCCACTGATAGTTTAGCTTATAGAATTTCAAAATCACTTTGACAAGATTCTGTCCATTAAATTCTACATCCTTTGTAAGTAATTTAAACATCGGTGCAACTATTTTAGTAAAATTTTCAATAAAGCAGCGGTAATAGCCTGCATGACCAAGAAATATTCTTACCTCCTTTTGAGTTTTTGGAGAGGGAAGGACAACAATTACTTCGATCTTAGCAGGTTCTACCTTAATTCCTTGGAAGGAAACATGGTGTCCTAAAACTATACCTTCTGTTAGTAACATTTTACATTTTTCATGACTAAGGGATACATTCATTTCTTGACATCGGATTAGGACCTTTTCAAGGTTGTCAAGATATTCTTGAAAGGTATTACCGTAGGCTGTAAAATCATCCATGTATATCTCCACATAGTCATGTATAAGATCAGAAAAAATTCCTAAGACTGATCGTTGAAAAGTGGCAGATGCATTACATAAGCCAAATGGAAAAACTCTATAAGAATATGTTCCCGAAGGGCATGTAAAAGTGGTCTTCTCTTGATCTTCAGGTGCTATTAAAATCTGGTTGTAACCACTATATCCATCAAGAAAGGAAAAATATTGTTTACCTGACAGGGTATCTAACACTTGATCAATAAAAGGTAAAGGAAAGTATTCTTTGAGTGTAGCTTTGTTTAGCTCTCTAAAATTAACAAAAACGTGCCATTTTCCTGTGACTTTCTTTGGGACTACCACTAGAGGAGAAACCCATTTACTATCAAATATAGAATAGATGAAACCATCATTGAGGAGTTTTTGTAATTCTTCTTTTACTATATCCTTTAGAGCAGGATTCATACTCCTCTGAGGCTTCCTTATAGGTGAAATGTTTGGATCTATATAAATATGCTGAATACAAGCGTCAGGGTGTATACCCTTCATATCAGTGTATTCCCATGCAAATGCTCCAGCTTTTTTTTTAAGAACCTCAAGCAGCTGTGTATAGTTGGTTTTCACTTAATCCTGCGTTTATATGTAGAAACTTTTCAAGGCCAACTTCACAAGGTATGGTATAGGGTCTTGTATTCTCTTCAATTGTGAAGACACAAGGTGTCTCCATAAACGTTGAGAGAGCCATATTCTCTTGGAACTCATCTCCAAAAATATGATTAAATTGAGCAAAAGACTGAGGAAAATCTATACAAGTTGTTGAAGAAACAAATTGGTTTAATACATTCTCAGTGGTCTTCTCTTGAAGTGCCCAGGAGAAATCACTAGGAAGGGAGAGGTCATCAAAGTCCTCGTCCTCGAAAGAACAATTTAACCACCATGAATTTTCAGTCATTGGTTGTGCTAGGGGGTATAAAATAAGTCTCTGTGTAGACAACCCATTGGAAATAGTCATCTCTCCATCCCCACATCCTATAAAAGAATTTGTAGTAGCTAACCATGGTCTTCCCAAGATAATAGGATTCCCTTTAGAAGGATCCTTTGATTCTACGACAATAATGTTGACAGGGTATTCCCATGAGGCCACTGATACAAATAAGTCATCCAGGACTCCAACATATTTTATCGTAGTACGGTTTGCTAGTTCTAGGATGGAAGGGGTAGATCGGAGAGATTGTCCTAACTGTAAAACTTCTAAGACTTCGGTGGTCATCATGTTGATAGCGGATCCTAAATCGATTAATGTATTTTCTATGATGGTATTGTTTACAATTACAGTCACTACTGGGGCTCCTGGATTTGTATATTTTGCAATTGAGTACTGATCTGTCATACATTCAGACATATCTCCTATAACATGAATTGTGAGAGGGTCCTTTTGCTTCTTCCCTGGGCATTTAATGCATAGTTCCTTTATTACCTTGCTGTATATTGGTATGTCCTTGATAGCTTGTAATATAGGAATTTTGATACATATATTCTTTAATTCATTCAAAATGTCATACTCAGGATGCACTACAAGTTCTTCTATTACTATTCATTCCTGAAATGGAGGAAATATTTGCTCTTGAATGGATTCTTGCGGAGGATGGGTGTGTATTGGAATCTTCAGAATGTTCACATCCTCTAAAATGACATCATTCACGGGTTCATTTGAATCCTCTTCTTCTTCATTTTCCTCATGAATGATGACTGATGAATTGGGTTTGTCATTCAGAACTCTTCCAGATCGTAAATGAATCTCATGTACAAGTACAGTCGAAATAAGGTATGATGGAAGAGTTTGCAACTTAATGTTGTTAATAGCTTGAGTTGGTTTATTATTTGGGTTAGGTATCAGTTTTGCAGGTAATTATGTTGGTCGCGGAGGATTTATATCCTAAAAGTGATGAGGTTGTTGTGCAATGAGAGGAATTGGAGGCACAAATCCAGGTGAAATCTGCTGGAAATTTGTTTGGTGCTGAGGATAAGGATGATTAGGTGTAGAGATAGGTTGTGATTGAGGGTATGGTTGTCCTCTCCATCCTTGTGACCAATATTGTTGCTGTGGAAATTGAGGAGGGTACTGAGGTGGCCAATTCTGCCAACTTGAATTGTTCCATTGTTGAGGTGGTTGATATGGAGGATAATAGAGTGGGGGTTGTGGTGGAAAATTATGATATGCTAGTTGGTCTCTAGGTTTCCAAGGAGGCCTCCTAGATGTTTCACCTACATCCCCACTCTTATAGATGGATTGAAACCCAGGAAAGGATGGACAATTATCTGTTGGATGCTCTTCTGTACAGATGTGCCATAGGAAGATGTTGTTTGATGGACATTCCCTTTGGGGATGTTTGGTCCTACATCTTGGCCAACAAATACTCATTGTTGCTCGTTATTCGTCCTACCTTTTCTTGGCTTGTAAAGAATCTAGTTGAGAACCCATTGCTCCTAAGATATCAGTTTTGAAATTCTCCAATAGGTTTCCTAACTCTATCCTTGTAACTCCTCCTGAACTAGGAATGTTTCCTCTTACATTTCTACTATAAGCCTCGCGAAATTTTTTCCCAACTTTCCCCCTACTTGTAGAATAAGTTTTACACATCTCACTGATTTGCGCAAAGGTTTTATGAGAAATATCATCGGGTACCATGAGATTAAGACTTTCTATCAATTCCTCGGAGATCCCTTTAAGGAAAAGTGTACGTACTAGATCTTCTTGGAGGTCACTATATTTTGATTTTTGTAATGTATAAATAAACCTTTTAAGATAATCCTCTAGTATTTCGTCTTCAAGTTGTTGTATCTTGAATATATCATGTCGAGAGTCCTTAGGTTTGCAATACTATTGATATTTTCACAAAAATGAGGTTTTCATATCATCCCAAGTCCTAATAGTGGATTTGCCTAATCCCATGAACCATACCAAGGCATAATATTTTAGTGTAGAGGGAAAGTGTTTTAGTTTGTGAGCATCTTGTAGGTAATTATAGCTCCTACAAAGGACACTAAACTCAAACAGAAATGTGTCTGGGTCCTCATTACGTTTTCCATAGAAAGTCAGTAAGGAGGAAGGAGGGATGTTTTTCATAGTTACATCCTGTATAGTGTCTAAAATAGGAAACCCGAAGGTAGCCTCAGTTCGATTTTCCCCTTATCCTTCGTCATTTATAAATTCATCATGATATTCATTTTCTCCTCATCTCTCCATATAGGCTGGGTTTTTAATGTAAATATACATAGGAGGCTCGTTTCAAGGTGACAATGGGGTGTCCCAACGTTCTTTTTTAGGAGAGATCTTCCTATGATCAACCATGTTTTTATAGAATCCTAGATGGATAGTAGGTTCTATTGTGGATGTTTCAATTTCTAAGATAACTAGATCGACGGAGTTTCCAAAGAGAGATTTTACTTGAGAATGATCAACAAAGTCAATGAAATTTTGATTTCCTACTATTTAAAAAGTTGTATTATTTGGATTCAAGACTAGTGGAGAGTTAGAGGTTCGTAGTGGCTGATCCTCTTGAAATTCCTCAGGAATGAGGTCATTAGGACCTCGTGCCAAGGTTCCTTCTCCTTCTATGGATTCCCTGGTAATATCCTTCGAGAGAGTCTCCTTAGGTTTCATGGTATAACTACTTCATGTAGGTGTCTTTCAATACCTTTCTGCTGAGTTAGTGGTTGGGGTATTACGTCCCTTGTAAAATTGTTATTTTTTATCATTTGAGCTATTATTATGTTAGGATATTTAACTAAGATAAAAACAAGTACAACAATCAAACACAAGAGACAATGAACCCAGGGTTTTTCCTCGGGGAAACCATAAATGGAGAAAACCCCACAACTTCCTCAGAGATAGAATCAACACCAAAAGTAAAACCCAAAAATAGTAAGATGATCTCTCGACAGCAGTAACCTCTTTCTTCCTTGCCCCAGTGTCTTTCTCTTCCTTAGCTATGCGCTACAACTGAGTGTTTACTAAATAGAGAGGCTAGCTCTCTATTTACACTGATTCCTGACATGACTAAACCCTACTAGGTCCGACCTCTCTAGGAGAGTCTAATAACCCTAGTGCCCCAAAACTGCGGGGACTTTAACCCTTAGACAATTGGAGGGTTACCCACCTTGACTTGACATGACTTGTTTACATTATAGAAACTCCTGATAGGAACATCAGGGCATGAAATGACTCAAGTACATTGCAAATACATCCCAGAATAAACACCGGGTTACAATACATAAGAAATATAAGTGAATACATTTTGAATTTACATATACATCAACACTCCCTCTTAACTAGGAAGGTATTCTCTCGACACAATTTTCAGTACAAGTCTTCTTCTTTGTATCATCTGGGTCATCATCAAGTTCTTTTCATATTCATCTTCAATTCATATTCAAGTCATATTCATCTGGATTTGGATCATCATTCGATCTAGATCATCATCACTAGATTTGGATCATCACCACTGGATTTGGATCACCACTCAATATGGATCATCATCACTAGATCTGGATCATCACTTGATATGAGTCATCATGGGGTCATCATCACTGGATATGGATCATCACTCAATCTGGATCATCACTGCTAGATCTGTATCATCACTCGATCTGGATCATATTAGAGACATCATAACTGGATCTGAATCGTAGCTCGATCTAGATCATCACTCGGTCATCATCATATGTGCTATCTCATGATTCTTCTCATCACAGGAAGTTCTACAGAGCCAGCCCTTTTTCATGCTGGTTGTAGGCCTACCTCCTTGTAGGTATTTGGTATCCCTTATATCTAATCCTAAGTCAGAATGGCCAGCACTCACATCTGACCTTGACTCGTTAGAAAGGTAGAACACTTACATCTAACCTTGACTCATCAGAAAGGCACTCAGTCCTATACTGAGGGTTCCTGGTAACTGACCAGGTGCCTCCACTCAGACAATGGAAGTAGCCCTTACATCTGACCTACTCATCAAAATGGCCAAAACTCACATCTGACCTACGCATCAGAAAGGAGGTAGCCCTTACATTTGATCATGTAGGACCTAATCCTACAGTCACATCAGAATGGCCAACAGTCACATCTGACCTACTCGTAAAAAAGGTGATAGCTCTTACATCTATGTAGGAGCTCATCCTACATCAGAATGGCCAGCACTCACATCTGACCTCCTCGTCAGAAAGGCGGTAGCCCTTACATCTATGTAGGAACTAATCCTACATCAGAATGGCTAGCACTCACATCTATCATGGAAGGAAGCAATCCTCTCACCATAACAGAATGACAACAACCCTTATATCTAATCAACTAGGAACACATCCCTCAATCACATCAGAATGGCCATGTGATCACATCTGATCATGTAAGACTACATCTTACAATCGTTTCAAAAAGGCCCTTAGTCCAAGACCAAGTATTCCTGGTAACTCACGAGGTAGCTCCATTCCAAGACTGGCAATAGCCCTTATATCTGATCATGTAGGAACCAATTCTTCAGTCATATTAGAATGGATCAACACTCATATCTAACATGGAAGGAACCAATCCTCTCACCATGATAGAATGGCTCAGCCCTTACATTTGACCTACTTGTCCGAATGGCTTATGGACTCATCACTTCCCCTTGAAGAGAACCTCGATGTGGAGAACACGAAGCTTCTTCCTAAAGTACTCAAAATTCACTTTGGCCAATGGCTTCATCAACACATCAGCTATTTAATCATCCATTACAACATACTGGAGCTTCACTGCTCCCCTCTGCATGATATCTCTGATATAATGATACTTGATCTCGATATGCTTCGACTTGTCATGGAACACTGGGTTTTCCGACAACTTCACACAACTCTAGTTGTCACAATGTATACAAGTAGCATCCAACTTGAGATCAAATAAATTAGACAGTAGCTTCCTGAGCCATACTGCCTCACAACTAGTTGAACAAGCTGTGACATACTCTGCTTCAGCTGTACTCAGTGCCACATAGGATTGCTTCCTGCTAAACCAAGAGATCACACCTGATCCCATACTGAAACAACATCCTGAAGTGCTCTTTCTATCAATGGCACTACCTGCCCAATCTGAATCAACATAACCCTCCAGGTTAATCTTTTGATTTGTATCATACTTGAGCCCATAATCAACTGTACCTATCAGGTATCTCAGAATATGATTTGCAACAATCAAGTGAACATGTCTCGGATTTGTCAAGAACTGGCTCAAGGTGTTCACAGCAAAGAAAATATCTAGTCTAGTGTTCATCAGGTACATTAAGGACCCAATCATCTGATGGTACATTGTGGCATCAACTGTCTCTCATGAAGCATCACGCAATAGCCTCAGGTTCGATGCCATAGGTGTGGCCATAGCCTTGCAGTCCATCATCCCAAACCTCTTCAGGATCTCTACTGCATACTTCCCTTGTCCGAGGGATATTCCATCAGTATTTTTCCACACCTCCATGCCTAGAAAATAGTGCATCATTCCCAAGTCCTTCATTTCAAACTCAACAGCAAGATTTCTCTTCGTATCAGCAATCAACCCATCCATACCTGTTACAAATAGATCATCTACATATAATAGGAGCACCATTGGGTTTCCATATTCAACCTTGTAGTAAAGGTTGGAATATGCTTTACTCTTGGTAAATCCCAAACTGGATAGAAAGCTGTAAATTCTGTCGTACCATGTTCGAGGTTCCTGTTTCAAACCATACAGGGATTTCTTCAATCTACATACATGAGACTCCCTGTCATGTGTCTCAAAACTGAGTGGCTGCTCTACATACACTTCCTCTTCAACTACACCATTCAAGAAAGTAGTCTTGAAACCCATCTAGTGTATCTTGCATTTCATCATTGCAGCCAAAGCAAGTACTGATCTGATGGAAGTGTATCTGGCTACAGGTGCAAAGGTTTCTTCATAATCTATTCCTTATTTATGGGAGAAACCAGGAGTAGCAAATCTTGCTTTATATTTCTCTATGCTACCGTCTACAGCATGTTTGATCTTGTAGATCCATTTGGAAGTTACGACTGACTTCCCTTATGGTCTTGGGACAACATTCCAAACATCATTCTTCATGATCGATTGATACTCTTCGATCATAGCATCCTTCCATTCTTTTCGTTCTGCCGCTTCTTCATAATTGGAAGGTTCTTTATCGATGAAATCACATAGTAATGCTACATACCCGTAGCAGGATCTGGTCCTCTTTCTTTGTCTGTGATTCTCTTCTAGAGCCCCATATATTTCCACACCTTGGATAGCTTCTTGTACCCAAGCAGGTTTCCTCTTATGAGGATTCTTCTCTGGAGGTGGATCTACAGGTCTTTGTGGTTCTTCGAATTCTCGATCTTCTTCTTGAGTTTCTTTGTTCATGGTTGTGTCATGAATTATGGGTGCTTTTGCTTCTTTAGGTTCTTCAACAGGTTTCTTTCTGGATTTGTTGTAAGCTATGTCTTCATCAAATTTCACATCCTTGTTGATGTCAATCTTCTTGAATCCTGGGAAGTATATTCTGTAAGCCTTCGAGCTTTTAGAGTATCCCACAAATATACCCTTGTTTCCTAAAGGATCTAGTTTTGTTCTCTTCTCTTTTGGAATGTGTATGTATATAGGACAGACAAATATTCTGAGATGACTGACTTCTAGTTTCTTTCTGGAGAAGACTTATTCAGGAGTCTTTTTCTCGAGTACTCTATGTGGAGTACGGTTTTGTACATACACCGTTGTTCTGGTAGCTTCTACCCGAAGATGCATAGGAAGATCTTGATCATGAAGCATAGCTCTTGCAGCTTCCATGATAGTTCTGTTCTTCCTTTTTGCAATCCTATTATGTTGTGGATTATAAGGAGTGGAAAAATCCCTCTTAATCCCCGAGTCTTTGCATAACTCTTTGAATTCATTTGATGTGAACTCTCTGCCCGTCTAATCGAAAGGTCTTGATCTTCTTGTCTGTGTGATTCTCGATCAAGGATTTGAATTATTTGAACTTGTTGAATACTTCATCAATGTTCTTCATGAAGTAAATCCATGTCTTCCTAGAAAAGTCATCAATAAAAGAAACATAGTATACATACCCGCTTAGTGAGCTTGATGACATAGGACTGCATACATCGGAGTGGATGATTTACAAGATTCCTTTTGCTTTGCTTTCGCTTCTTGGAAATGTCTTCTTTGTATTCATTCCTTTCACACATCCTTTGCAGACTCCATCATGTTTTGCTTGAATTTCTGGAAGACCTTCAACATCTTTGCTTGCAATTGGTAGTGGTCTGTAATGCACATGTGCAAGCCTTCTATGCCAAAGTTCATTTGAATCTACTGTGTCATGGACCAAGGCTTGTTCTGGATGGCCCTTCAATTTGTATAGACCTCCTTCTTGTTCCCCAATTACTACTGCATCATTAATAGTCTTTCCCTTTGGCCACATGATGACTTGGCCATCTATGATTGCAACCCTCATTCCTTTTGCATCTAATGCAGATATGGAGAGAAGGTTCTTCGTTGGTCCTGGTACAAACAATACATCTTGCATCTTCATAGACTTTCCAGAGTCTAGTTTATAAGAAGATTCCCCACTACCTTTTATTGGATATTGGTAGTCATCTCCAAGCTTCACCTTGTGAGGTGATTCATGTTCTGAAAGTTTTACAAAGGACTCTTTGAATCATGTCATATGTTTGGAAGCCCCACTGTCTATAAGCCAATCATTGCTTCCATGTGTGATTTTTCTCGTGAGAGCAGAAATCAAGACATATTCTTCATCAATTGAAGAGTCTTCACTTTCATATCTGGTTTTCTTCTTGGATGGTTCATCATCCTCTACATCATGAGCATGATGTCTTCTCTTGTTTCCCTTTTTCTTATTTTGTCTTTTAGGACAATATTTTGCAAAGTGTCCTACTTCATCACATGTGTAACATCTGCTTCTAGAGAAATATTTTATAGAGTTATTTTTATAGAAATTCTTACCTCTGGAGTGATGAGAACTTCTTTTTCTTTTCTTGGAATGAACTGTGAGGGATTGATCTTCACTTCCCATCTTTTCTTCTCGAGTTACTATCTAAGCTTCTTCTTGAGAGCATTCTTCCCATAGTCTGTTGAACTTGACTAACTTCTTTCTGGCACATATATTTATCTTCATGCCATCTTCATCTGGATCCAGATCATCACTCGATCTAGATCATCATCACTAGATCATACTTGATATGAAACATCATTGGATCATACTCGATCTGGAACATCACTGGATCATACTCTATCTAGAACATCTCTGGATCATACTCAATCTGGGACATCATTGGATCATACTTGATCTAGAACATCATCACTGGATCTAGATCATTACTCAATCTGGATCATCATCACTGGATCTGGATCATCATCACTGGATCTGGATCATCACTGGATCTGGATCATCACTGGTGAATCTGGATCATAACTCGATCTGGATCTCTCAGAGTCATCATAACTAGATCTGGATCATAGCTCGATTTGGATCTTCTCTATTCACCATCATATGTGCTATCTCATGATTCTTCTCATTACAAGAAGTTCTATAGAGCCAACCTTCTTTCATGCTGGGTGTATGCCTACCTCCTCGTAGGTCTTTGGTAGCCTTTACATCCGACCTACTCGTCAGAATGGCCAGCAATCACATTTGTCCTACTCATCAAAAAGGCAGTAGCCCTTACATCTGACCTAATCGTCAGAATGGCTAACACTCACATCTGACCTACTCATCAGAAAGGCGGTAGCCCTTATATCTAATCATATAGGACCTAATCCCATAGTCACATCAGAATGGCCAGCACTCACATATGACCTACTCGGTAGAAATTCGGTAGCCCTTTTCTCTATGTAGGAGCTCATCCTACATCAGAATGGCCAGCACTCACATCTGACCTACTCGTTAGAATGGCGATAGCCCTTACATCTGAACTACTTGTCAAAATGGCCAACACTCACATCTGACATGGGAGGAACCTAATCCTTTAGCCATGATAGAATGGCACAACCCTTACATCTGAACTACTCGTCAGAATGGATATGGATCTCAACACTCATATCTGACATGGAAGGAACCAATCCTCTCACCATGATAGAATGGCTCAGCCCTTACATCTAACCTGCTTGTCAGAATGGCTTCTGGACTCGTCACTTCCCCTTGGAAGGGACCTCGATCTGGAGAACACCAAGATTCTCCCTGAAGTGCTTGAACTTCACTCTGGCTAGTGGCTTCATCAACACATCAGCTATCTGATCGTCCGTCACAACATACTGGAGCTTCACTGCTCCCCTATGCACCATATCCCTGATATAATGATACTTGATCTCGATATGCTTCGACTTGTCATGGAACATTGGATTCTCTGACAACTTCACGCAACTCTGGTTGTCACAATGTATACAAGTAGCATCCATCTGGAGATCAAATAAATCAGACTGTAGCTTCCTTAGACATACTACCTCACAACTAGCTGAATAGGCTGTGACATTCTCTACTTCAGCTATACTTAGTGCCACACATGATTGCTTCCTGCTAAACCAAGAGATCACACCTGATCCCATACTGAAGCAACACCCTGATGTGCTCTTCCTATCGATGGCACTGCCTGCCCAATCTAAATCAACATACCCCTCCAGGTTAATCTTCTAATTCGCATCATACTTGAGCCCATAATAAATTGTACCCCTTAGGTACCTCAGAAAATGCTTTGCAGCAATCAAGTGGACATTTCTCGGATCTGTCAAGAAATGGCTCAAGGTGTTCACAACAAAGCAAATTTCTGGTCTCATGTTCGTCAGGTACATCAAGGACCCAATCATCTGACGATACATCGTAGCATCAATTGACTCTGATGGAGCATCACTCAATAGCTTTAGGTTCAATGCCATGGGTGTGGCCATAGCCTTGCAGTCCATCATCCTAAACCTCTTTAGGATATCTACTGCATACTTCCCTTGTCCAAGAAATATTCCATCCACACTCTTCCACACTTCCATACCTAGAAAATAATGCATCATTCCCAAGTCCTTCATCTCGAACTCGGCAGCAAGCTTTCTCTTCGTTTCCGCAATCAACCCGTCCATACCTGTCACAAATAGATCATCTACATACAGTAGAAGCATCACTGGGTCACCATCTTCAACCTTGTAGTAAAGGTTGGAATCTGCTTTACTTTTGGTAAAGCCCAAACTGGATAGAAAGCTGTCAATTCTGTCGTACCATGTCTTGGGTGTCTGTTTCAAACCGCACATGGCTTTCTTCAATTTGCACACATGAGACTCCCTGTCATGTGTCTCAAAACTGAAAGAAAGTAGTCTTGACATCCATCTGGTGTATCTTCCATTTCATCATTGCAGCCAGAGCAAGTACTGATCTGATGGAAGTGTATTTGGCTAGAGGTGCAAAGGTTTCTTCATAATCTATTCCTTCTTTTTGAGAGAAACCCCGAGCCACAAATCTTGCCTTATATTTTTCTATGCTATCGTTTGCAGTATGTTTGATCTTGTAGATCCATTTGGAAGTTACAACTGACTTCCCTTTTGGTCTTGGGACAACGTCCCAAACATCATTCTTCATGATCGATTGGTATTATTTGATCATAGCATCCTTCCATTCTTTCCATTCTGCCGCTTCTTCATAACTAGAAGGTTATTTATCAATGAAATCACATAGTAATGCTACATACATGGAGCAGGATCTGGTCCTCTTTCTTTCTCTGTGATTCTCTTCTAGAGCCCCATATCTTTCTACACCTTGGATAAGTTCTCATACCCAAGCAGGTTTCCTCTTATGAGGATTCTTCTCCAGAGATGGATCTACAGGTCTTTGTGGTTCTTCAAATTCTCGACCTTCTTCTTGAGCTTCTTCAGTCATGGTTGTATCATGAATTCTTGGTACTTCTGCTTCTTTGGATTCTTCAGCAGGTTTCTTTTTGGATTTTTTGTAAGCTGTATCTTCATCAAATGTCACATCTCTGCAAATGTCAATCTTCTTGAATCCTAGGAAATGTATTCTGTAAGCCTTCGAGCTTTCAGAGTATCCCACAAATATACCCTTCTTTCTTCAAGGATCTAATTTAGTCCTCTTCTCTTTTGGAATGTGTATGTACACAAGACATCCAAATATTCTGAGATGGCTGACTTCTGGTTTCTTGCCAGAGAAGACTTCTTCAGGAGTCTTGTTCTTGAGTACTCTATGTGTAGTACGGTTCTATACATACTCTGCTGTTCTGGCAGCTTCCGCCTAAAGATGCATAGGAAGGTATTGATCATGAAGCATTGCTTTTGCAGCTTCCATGATAGTTCTATTCTTTCGTTCCACAATCCCATTCTGTTGTGGATTATAAGGAGTAGACAACTCCCTCTTAATCCCTGATTCTTTGCATAGCTCTTTGAACTCATTTGAAGTGAATTCTCTGCCATTATCTGATCGAAAGGTCTTGATCTTATTTTCAGTGTGGTTCTTGACCAAGGCTTTGAATTCCTTGAACTTGCTGAATACTTTGTCTTTGTTCTTCATGAAATAAACCCATTTCTTCCTAGAAAAATCATCAATAAAAGAAACATAATATGCATACCTGCTTAGTGAGTTTGATGAAATAGGACCGCATACATCGGAGTGGATGATTTCCAATATTCCTTTTGCTTTGCTTTCACTGCTTGGAAATGTCTTCTTTGTATTCTTTCCTTTTGTACATCCTTTACAGACCCCATCATGTTTTGCTTAGATTTCTGGAAGACCTTCAACAACTTTTCTTGCAATAGGTAGTGCTCTGTAATGCACATGTGCAAGCCTTCTATGCCAAAGTTCACTTGGCTCTACTGTGTCATGGACCAAGGCTTGTTCTGGATGACCTTTTAGTTTGTATAATCCTCCTTCTTGTTCTCCAATCACCACCGCATCATCGATAGTATTTCCTTTTGGCCACATGATGACTTGACCATCTATGAATGCAACCCTCATGCCTTTTGCATCTAATGCCGATATGGAGAGGAAGTTCTTCTTGAGTCCTGGCACAAACAATAATTCTTTCATTGTTAGAGACTTTCTAGATTCTAACTTATAGGAAGATTCCCCACTACCTTTTATTGGATATTGGTAGTCATCTCCTAGTTTCACCTTGTGAGGTGATTCATGTTCTGACAGTCTCACAAAGGATTCCTTGAATCCTGTCATATGTTTGGAGGCCCCATTGTCTATAAGCCAATCATCACTTCCATGAGTAATGTTACCTATGAGAGTGGAAATCAAAACATATTCATCCTCGCTTGAAGAATCATTAGAGGAAATTTGGGGTCTAAAATGGGCCTTATAAGAAAACGTGCCAAAATAAGTTTTTGTGAGTTGGAATTCAAGAACCAATAGAATTTCAATAAAATAAGCCAACCATAATGGTTGAGTTGGCATATTTGTCATTAAAAAAAACTACTTTTTTTGTTCGTATTTTCGACATATCTCATTATGCTTTTACTCAAATTTCGATCGGGAGAGCTCGTTGGATGCGGAATTTGATTCTGCATCCAACGAGTACCCACACTGCATACTTTTGACGGACGTCGCTACCCCAAAAACAAGAAATAACTGA
>LPNX010830183.1:0-71764 GCA_001517045.1 Pseudotsuga menziesii | reverse complement strand
TAATATAAATTTGGGGATAGGTATCATAAAAAAAACTACTTTTTTTGTTTGTATTTTCGACATATCTCCCTATGTTTTTACTCAAATTTTGATCGGGAGAGCTCGTTGGATGTAGAATTAAATTCCAGATCCAACAAGTACCCACTCGGCATACTTTTGACAAACCCCGATACCCCAAAAATAAAAAATACCTGAAAAAATGTGATGATGATGTCATCATCACATTTTTTTAGGTATTTCTTGTTTTTGGGGTAGCGGAGTCCATCAAAAGTATGTCGAGTGGGTACTCGTTGGATGCGGAATTTAATTCCGCATCCAGTGAGCTCTCTTGACCAAATTTGATTAAAAACACGGGGAGATATGTTGAAAATACAAACAAAAAAGTAGTTTTTTTTCTTTTCTTACTCCAAAATTAATAAATATTATTTTATTATTTTAACTATTATTTTATTAATTTTTTTAGGAGGCCCATTTTGAGTTGAAATTTCCTCTAATGTTACTGTGAGAGGTTGATCTTCACTTCCCATATTTTCTTCTCGAGCTGCTATCCATGCTTCTTCTTGAGAACACTCTTCCCATAGTCTGCTGAACTTGACTAACTTCTTTCTAGCACAGATTCCTTGGATGAAAGAATCCCATGACCTAGGAAGGCCATTCAAGGTAGTCATCACAATCTCTACATTTTCCACTTCTTCATCTACTACTTCTAGTTGTTCCTTGATCTGAGAGACTCTTGTGAAGTAATATTGGATTTTTTCTGCATTCTGAATCTTCACATTCTTCAGTTGGTTTCTCAGAGTCATCTTTCGGTTTATGTTCTTCCCTTCAAACAATTTGGTTAGGGCATCAAACATAGCTTTAGGTGTCTTGAGAGAGGAAACATGAGGGATAAGGTGATCCCTGATAGAATCAGCAATGATCCTCTTTGCCATAACCAACTTCTTCTTATGCAAGGCATTAGCCTCATCTCCCTCTGGAATTGGAACCTCCTCATGGATGTAGGAGTCTAACTCATTTTCTTCTAGGACCAGGGAGATCCTATACTTCCAATCTCGGAAGTTATCAGCTCCCTCAAGATTTTCATCAAGCTTGGTATGATGAGACATCTTAACTGAGAACCTCAAATGGAAATACAAAAGATTTTAGATCTTACTAGGTCAAGATGTCGGATCTGAATTTTGAGCTGAAATCCTGTAGAGTTGGTTCAGGAGCAAATTCGGGTTTTTCTTTTCTGGAGTTCTATCCACCCAAATGCTTTGAAATTTATCCCTAGCTTCGATTTTGGGGAGGACATCAATCTAGGCTCGGGCTCACTGAAAAATTCCTCTTCTGTGAAAAGCCCTAATTTTTGGCTATAGTGTCGGGTCCAAAACTAAAAAACCTCATAATTGGATTCTGCTTCAACAGAAAGCTGTGCCCTAAGGAGGAGAGTTATTCCACCTTACTTTTGCTAAAAATATGTGGAGAGATATCCACAAAGTAGGAATCCCTAGTTCCCGCAGCTGCACAATGTGTTCTTCTCAGGTTAGCTCTGATACCATGTTAGTTTTTCAACATTTAAGATAGCATTATATGGATCTTTAACTAAGAGAACAACAAGCACAACAATCAAACACAAGAGACAATGAACACAGTGTTTTTCCTCGGGGAAACCATAAATGGAGAAAACTTCACAACTTCCTCAGAGATAGAATTGACACAAAAGGTAAAACCCCAAAACAGTAAGATGCACTCCCGACAGCAGTAACCTTCTTCTTCTCTAGCCCCAGTGTCTTCTCCTTCCTCAACTATGCGCTACACTTGAGTGTGTATGTGATGTGTGCTAAATAGAGAATCCAACTCTCTATTTATACTAATCCCAACATGAGTGAAGCCCTACTAGGGCCGACCTCTACTAGGAGAGTCTAATAACCCTAGTGCCCCGGAACTGCGGGGACTTTAACCCTTAGACAATTGGAGGGTTACCCACAATGACTTGACATGACTTGTTTACATTATTGATTCTCCCAATCAGAACATTGGGGCATGACATGACATTATAAAATCCCAGAATAAACATTGGGTTACAATAGATAATAAATACAAGTGAATACATTCCAAAGTTACAATTACATCAACAATTTAGTCAATTATTTGGTATCTCTTGCACAGAATGGTGTACATTAGAGTTTCAGAGTGTTTTTTCAACAACAAAATGAAGGTAATGGTACTGATACCGCACACAATGGTATACCGTGTTACACGAGGGCACATAATGGTGTACATTAGAGTTACAAAGTGTTTCCTCCAGGGAGACTTCCTGACAGAGTCC
The DNA here is from genome assembly GCA_001517045.1 of Pseudotsuga menziesii. Classification (NCBI taxonomy): domain Eukaryota; kingdom Viridiplantae; phylum Streptophyta; class Pinopsida; order Pinales; family Pinaceae; genus Pseudotsuga; species Pseudotsuga menziesii. The sequence continues at coordinate 69,453 of LPNX010830183.1, read as the reverse complement.
TTAACTTTGGATAATTCTGGACGTGATATTTCGTCAGACACTTGTGTGGAGTGTCACTGACTGCTGTAGACTTCTTATAGGTGTCTTAAAACCAAATCTGATTTGTTGTATTCTTATTTTGGGATGTTAATGGTACATTCCAGAATTCAAATAGATTCCATTTTAATATGGAAAGAGAGCTTAAAACACATGCACCTGAGTTCTTTCATTCACCATTCATATATCCATAAAATGGAGAATTTAACAAGCTTTTGGAAAGACTGCTTATGATTCTCATATTTTAATAACACAATAACTCTCTGCAATATTGAACACAAACATAGGAAATATTTGCATAGATACAAAGGGAAAATTACTGATGTTTATTTACGCAGCTAATCGTGGTAAGTACAGCTGGAAAATACAATTTCAAACTGAAATAAAGAGGTTTGATATTTCTTTTTTCCCTAGCTTATGTATTTCCTCTAGCTTGCTTCCCTTTTTGAATAGTGAAACAACCCTTCAAATGGTCACGTTTTGATCCAAGGAGTAATGTAGATGACTGATAAAAGAAACAAATGATGTCCATGTATGGTACGGCCTCCTCAAGCTAGGAAATAGTAGTAAATACCAGTAGATTTTCACATCCAATGTGTGTGCTCTTCTTCACTGCCTGTTCATGCCCCCTTTGCAATTGAAAGTAATTGGTAATGGAGGGGTTCAACCTCCCAAAGAAGCAGATGTAGAACTATTCCCTCTAAAATCAACAAAAAATCCTCATAGCAGCCACAAAGTTTCCTTAGAAGGGAGTCGACTTCACAAATATTGGATGGCACAAAGTTTGGTTTCTTTGCTTGACTTGTGTATTTCCCTTCCAGGCTGTGAGTGCACTCCTTCCTCACTAGTATGCATCCTTCTAAGCCCACAATTTCAGATATGAAGATAAAGGTGAGTGGGAAGTAAAAATATGGAGCAGTGCGCCCTTCCTTCTTTGATGCAGTATCTAGCATACTCGGCCTTTGCCATCAAAGGTTCCTTGGTATGCACACAACCCAGGAAAGTTGCCGTAGGGTCATTAGCTTATGCCATTAGTTATGTAGAGTGACATGAGAACAATCTAAGCCTCCAAATCTGAGCCTTTTCCCTTAAGTTGGTTCTTCTTTTAAAAACAAGACAAAGGACAAACGATTGAAAATTCGTTGGAGGTCCTTTTGAGATGATGCTACATAAATCACGGCATAAACATTTAGATTTATCACTTGCAAAATTAGTCAACATTTATATATTCTAGATTTGGAATTAATGTCATGATTGCTAGATATATATCCAGATGTACAAAATTGGTCCTTGCGGTTTTTAACTAGAACTATCAGTTGGGTCTTAATGAGGTTTTGGGCATTTTTAGAATACTGTCTAGAGGTACAGTTGTTCTGCATTTCTTGTATAGACGTACAATTGTTTTGCATTTATTGTATTTAATATTTGATTTATTTCTTGGACAACCCCATATTGATATTTCCTTTGGTGTTTCATGGTTACCCTTGGGGGTTTGAAAAATAGCAGTTTCAGCTTTTGCTGAATTCCCCGGTGTATTTATTTGCCTAGTCTAATGATACACAAGGAGATTTACTATTGTTTTACTGATATTATTCTGTTGTGATCAGATTGTTACTTTTCCTGTTTGATATAAGAATGTTTGTTTCAGTCTCATCTTGCTTTCATTGCATCATGGTAATTTTCAACTCTACTCTAGCTTGGAATTCTGCCTGCCATAAAATGTTGTTGTTTCCCTTATGCTGTTTGTAAATAAATGATACTTCATTTCTTCATAACTGCATTTCAATATTTTTCCAATTCAGTATAACAAGTCCAAATGATCTACAAACTTTGTTGTTTGATCATTTTTTATTGAATCTGGTTTTGAGTCTCTTAAACAGTTGTCCATTTGTTGGATTTTCTTTCATATTTTCATCTGTTGCCTTTACGGTGGAGTTGTATCATAATTGAGAAGTAGTTGGAAGAAGTGGAACTTGACAGTAGTTAAAAATAGGTGACGGAAGGACATCGTAAGAAGCATTGGTTAGCAATGTGACATATGTACTACTGGAATGGACTCATTCTAGATTTGTGTCTGGTTTGTTCTGAAAAGTTTCATCCTGTATTAATCCACCTAATGATTGGTTTGGGTGTCTAAACCTGGTGCATTTCACACTTTCTTGACTCTTGGTTCCATTTATTTGCAGTCATCTTTCGGTATTTGAAAAGTAGCTTTTTATTTAATTGACTGAAGAAATCTCCATCATGTATAAAATGCAAATCTCCATTAAGTACTACTTGGGACTTGTATGCTCGTGTGGTTGGAGATGAGTTCCTTGAGGATTCAAATATCCTAGGAGAGGACATGTACATATGCCGCCATTAGATTCCATGCACCTTTGTGTACTATTTTCCAAAGCAGAGTTACTTAATGGTCGACCACTGCCACATTCAACATGAATCAATTCTCCTGTCTCTTATGTTATCTGAACGAACGATAACACCTGGGCTCTGTAGTAATTTGACCTCTTAACACATTAAAAAATCCTGTACATTTGAATTCTAACTTTTCACTTGCTAATGGAAGTATTTTATTTAAGAGAATGCTTGTTTATTTTTCCTTAGTGATAAAGATGAAATATTTGTTTTACATTACAGTTCCATTGAAAGGGAATTTACATTTTTTCTCAACTCAGTTGGAAATATGACACATTTGGGTTAGCTTATATTTCAAAATGAAATATTTTATATACTAACTTCTCTTGGGTCTTCCCTGTAGTTCATATTTTTTCAAAATAGCTTACCTTTGTTTTATGTTTTTAGAGAATGAAATTGATGGTTTACTTGCATCTCCATAAAACATTTACTTAAAAAATTAAAATCATTGTTTGCAATCCTTATGCAGGTTTCTCTGTTGAAGAGATTTCTTTTAATGGTGAGGAATTTGAGAGTAGAATCAGATTGAATGCATGCTTTGGCTTGCATTTTCTGAACATCACTTTGTGTTGATATTTTTGCAAAGGAGAGTGTACGGAGAGGGCAAAAACCACATACTGGAACTGACATTGCTTCACTTTTTGAAGATCTATGGATTAAAGAGGATCTAAACAGTGTAATGAGTAATAGTTTTTTTTGAGAAGAGTTAGTGGATTCTCTTTGTAGAAAGCTGTTTTCAGCTATCCCTTCCTCTTCCTAGTCAGAAACGCTTTGGCACAGAAAGTAGGGTAATTGGAGCATTAGCCTATGGCACAGGTTATGGGGAAACAAACTGGAATGAATCGGCTTTAGAGGTGGTGGAAGTTTGAAAAAATTGTGTGAAATGGGATTGTGAAGGAAGAACATATGCAATGGATTGTTATCTGAAGTTACTTGTGAGGTTGTGCCATATTTATGACACTAGGGGAGGTGTTAAAAAGGTCAAGGATAGAGCTTCATAGGATCAAATAATGAATGAAACAAGGTTGCATGGTCTTCAAAAGTAGCTTATCAAGGACTTATCTCAGGTAAATGATTCATTGAGACACTTTGTAGATGAAGAAAACATATTTCTTTCACATTCCTTCCATTCGGTCCCTTGATTGTTATCTATTGTTAATGTCCTTGCACAACAAATCACTAGAAATTTAGAAGGTTATGTGCATTTGCATTTGTTTGGAAATGAAAAGTTGTTGTCAATGTTGTTTTTGCACATTTCTTTACACATAATTAATTGAAGGTCCCTATGATATTTGCACCAACTTGGTGTGCTACTTTTAGTTATTTTTAGCATATCATACTATGGTATTAGGCAAATCATGCTTTCAATTTTAGAAGCTATTGACATCAACTAATTTTGGTGGAATATATCTTTGACCTACCAATGTAACAAGCATAAAAAAACAGTACATGGGAAAACAAAAGCAAGTTTGAATAAAACTTAGATAATATAAAATGTGTTAAGAGTCATTTGGAATATAGTGGATAGGCTTTAGTTGTTTAGCATGCATTTTCAGTTCTAAATTGAATATCAGCCAATGTCAACCATTGGAGAATATTTGGTGGTATGGTGCAAGATTTTTTTAAGCAACCTGAACAGATTGTATAACCATTACCATCTCGATAGGATAGAGTTTATAATTGCTTTTGTTTGAAATGGTAAATAGCTGTCATTAGTTTCACAAATTTTACAACAAATGCTTTGCATTTTACGAAAAAAATGGGCTGCAAAAGATAGGCCACCACTGTCACAACCATACAATCAAGTGATAATATATGCAAAATGAAAATACAATCATAGTTACAAGACCTGCTGAGTCTTCTTAGTACTTGATATGTCTATTCAACTTGTCTAAAAAAGGTCGAGTATAATTCGAAACTTGTAAGTAATACTTCTTCAGCCTTGGTTAAACTCACGACTTGGTAAATTTTTCAATCCTTAATGAGTTCAAGAGACAAACATGGATGGCAGAAATTTAATACAAAAGTCATGAATCCCATGCTGCCTTACCCTAATTTATCTGCTGTGATCCACTTATTATCAAGGAAACTAGATGCAAAGAGAACAATGTTGCAAGAAAAAGTTATATAGGAGGAGGGAGGGAGATAAATGATCTGTCAATGAGGGAATTCTAGCCCACTTGCTTCACCAACATGGATACTATGCAGAAAATTACTTCTAGTCGATGTTCTCAGTCTTGTACAGAGGTCACTCTCCTTCTGATGGCTACAAGGCCTCTGTTCTTTTTGTAGCTTACACACAACAACCAGCTACAATGCGAATATTAATCATTATTCTGAGTTAGTTTCTCCGTGGTTTCAACTCGGTGGCAGATAGGCTGAGGAAACCAGTGGTCAGGGCATTAGACCAAAACTTTGCAAGTTCTCTGTCACTAAATACTTGGTTTATCCAAATTCCTGCTGCTCTTAAAGACAACAACTCATTTTAGTGGCAAGGTTCATTGTTTCATCACGACGATACCATAATCATGAAGGTTTTGGAAACTTGTGAAACTATGACTATTTTGATATATCATGCTTGGATAGACTTTGTTTAATAGCTTGTACTAATTGAACTAATTTTCCCTAAAGGTAAATAGCTCAACAAACCCAATCTCACCTCTCAGCTAATCTTCCACCAACCCTTCAATTAGACACACATAGTGGCACTTCATGAAGATATACATGGAAGGAAAATATATAAAGCTTAAGATAAGCAATTAGATAGTTGTTCACAAGCTGCAAGGATTTGATAGATTCTTAATGTCCCAAATCCAATAAAAGGAAACAAACTTTGTTTATAAGAGAGATTTCGTGCCCAATGATCTATCATCAGAAATTGTGCTGTAGTATGAAGTTGGATATCCAAGCACCCCTCTTCTAATTCACAACAATCAAATGTAAGGAATGTCTGTGAGCATTGTGCAGTCCATTCACCTTTTCATTCAAACAACAGTCTCATGCCAACTCATTATGGGTAGAGTGCAGCCCAACATGCTCACTCATTAAAACTTGTGGAAGACGATGATCAAACAATTCATGAAAGAGGAGTCTTACTCCTTAAAACATATGAAATAAGACATTTAATCTCTTCATTAATGAAATGGATTTCAATAAAAGGTGGAATAATGTATCCACTTCGAGCTATAAGGAAATTAAGTCCAGACATGTCCATGCTGAATACAATCAAATAAGGTATGGAATGGATATAGATTTGATTTGGAAAATGATCATCAGGTCAACTAGCAGCAAAACTCCAGATGCCATTGTCCTCAGCCAAGAATTAGATTCCATTCAACAGTTAAAACACTTGGCAACAGTAAAATGCCTAGGGGTGTGAGAAAATAAGCAAAAAAGAAGAAAATTTTCCCAGCCAATGACAAAAATGCCTAGACAAGAAGAAAAATCACCCACGCAATGATAAAACACCCAGGAAAGATGAAATGTCTGATGGAAATCGTCATAAATACCTCTCAGAAACGTTGGAAATTAAGTTGATCCAAATGGTATATACATAGGGTAAACAACATTCCACCTCTTAATAGGAGGTGGATGCTCATCACTTCAGTAAAATTCTGAATAATATTAAATACTTCTTAACTAAGTGAGCTATAAAAGTAGAAAGGATGCAAATTGTACTCCTATTGACTTGTTGGAGTCTTTCCTATTAGAATATAGATGGAATTTGGAAGACCATGAAGTGTTAAAGTCTCATCCTAACTGGTTTTATCTCAGTTTTCCTTTTCCATTTCAGAGAGTTCAATGACCTCTCCACTATTTGTTTTTACCTCACTAAAATGATTTAGATTTTTTTTAGATGTTCCTTAGCTGGATGTCATGTACTGTGGCCAATATTTTTTGTATGACTCTGTGAATGGAAAGCTATTCTTTTATCAATATAATTTGCTCTAGTTCAAAAAAATACATGTTGGAACACCTCTTTAAGGAATTTTAAATTTTAACTGCGAGCAGATAGCATAAAACTCGTTCGGTCTATATTAAAATTTCATCATATCTATTTGGAATCCTATCTAATTATTAGATATATGAAGCCAATGTCACACATAATTCGATCCAAGCATTTATTTTTCTTTGTCATTTTAACAGAAAATTGAACTCAAAACAACCGTTCTTTTGGGTTTTTTAGGCTATGGACAAAAGTCATCTTGGACAAGTTGCGTGCTCTAGTAAAGAGAAGCTTGATACATTAGGTCAGTTTCTATGTGCTTTACTTTTATCATTTATGTATGGATGTGTACTTAACCATTTTGTTAACAAGTGGTGTTCAATTCAATGACAGAAAATGGAGAAAATTGGAGTGTAGGCCAATGCCAGCTTATTTGTTTAGGATGTGCCTTCTTGAAGCATATCCGTATCTTAGTAATGGATGAGGCCACAACCTCATATGATATTGCAACTAACACCATTATCCAACAAATAATACAATCAGAAACTCATGAATGTACAGCGATCACTATAGCTCACATAATTCCCATAGTAATAGACAGTGATAAGGTGTTGGTACTTAGTGATGCTATGTTTGTTTGTTATGTCTCTGGAATATTCTTTTAAATTTTGTTTGATTCATGGGTTGTTTTTGCTGGTCTTAGTAAGGACAAATTTAAAACCTTTTTTTTTCAGGAAAAATTGTCGAGTACAACTCTCCGACTAAGCTTTGAAGATGAATCTTCTTCTTTCTCAAATCTCGTATTAGAATTCCTGTGCTTTTATTTTTTGATGTAGATTTTGTAGAGGTTGTGTCGACAATCATTGATATAGATTTTGCGTTGTGATGACAATCATTATTAACATGTGGAACCAATTCAACATCCCCTTGCACACTTTATCCCATGCTTTGAATCCTAGATTTATGTGATGATGACCTCATTGCTTGAAGCAATGGGAAGAGGAAGGCCCCACATGGATGGGGTTGGATGCTGTAGTGAAGACAACCTTCAAGAGATCATTTGGGGGAAAATTTTGTAAAATTTGCTGGAGGAAATTGGAATGGACAAATGTTTAGCCATCAGCCTTGGCTACTTTGTATATCTGTACACTAGTTTTGGGATGTAATATTTACTGTATTGTTGCCCCAGGTATATCTTTTAGTTCATTTTAAAACATTCGACATAATATTCTTATTAATATATTTATATTAATTTAGAAAGTTTTCTTTATTGGGCTAAATTGTTTTAAAAAATATTTCACATTTAGCTTTTATGATTTTTTATTTTCCATGTCCTATGTTTCTAGTAGCAAAACTTAGAAGTTCTATGATGTTCCAAATCCTTCACAGCAACACTAGGGACTTTGTTTACCTCCACCAGTGGTAGAGGTTTCCTTGCTTGGATCAGCTTCTTCAAGTAAATTGAGCAAATCACTGGCTCCTATAAGTGACTTTAGGATTTTAGTATATTGTACTTCTGTCCAATTATATTTAGCAATTTGTTATTGATATCTGTGCAGACAGCTTTTTCTATGCTTCCATATTAGATTATTTAATAGATTCTGATTCAATCCTAAATAATCATTAGTATAGAAGCTAATGTGTATTTTCTTTAGACAGCTTATGTTTTACTTCAGTGATTGTCTTCTAGATTCTTTATACATGGCTTCATTTTCATTTTCTAATAATATATACCTGTTCATATTTCCATGTGAAACTAGAACACGAGAGGTAATGCCAATACTTCCCTTTCCAATGGAGCTACTGGAAGATCAGTTGTATTTCTAGTTAGTGCATCTTGGTATGAAATCTATTTCTTGTCATGGAATATTTGTTTAGTTTTCCAGCACCCCCCTGTATTGGTGCAGAGTAACATTACACATGAAGTTTAGTGAACATAAGCTTCCATATGATTTAGGAGTTTGTGGTGGAATATTACATATCTTACTGAATATTGAGACATTAATGGTTGTTGTAGGGGCTCCCATGCTACACAGGAAAAATCATTTAGTATGAGGATCCTAGCTATTCAGGGCTCCTCCAATCCTAAAACAAGTTCATCTCATTCACTTTCAGTGTCTCCAACATTAAATCTCCCTGCCTTGGTGGTGGAAGCTGCAGCATCAGGGTTGAGTTCTGATCATGGCAAGCTGTTGGTTAATAAGGGTGGGTAGTCATCAACGTTTATATCTAAAAAACATATTGATTCCAAACCTAAGGCAACGAGTGGAACATATATAAAATTAAATTCACATGTAAATACCACTGGGGAAGCTTTCCATGGAAAGAATGCCAGTTTAGTTGTTCCTACTATGAAATGTAGGAGTCATGAAGGTTTTAAAAGTCTATTGAAGAATTCATCCTCTGACACACACAAGGGTTCATCTGAGATGGGAAGTGGGCACATTGAAACAACAAGAAGTGAAAGAACAGATGCAACTTTAGTGTCATCTGGTATTGTCTGTGTTGGACTTTCTAAAGATAGCTTTTCAATCTCTGTCCCTCAAAGAAACTCTGTTGTTCAAAGCAACAGTGAAGTGAATGTTGCTGCTTTAAATAAAAGCAGTAGAATGCTTTCAGGAAACCATGTTGATAATTGTCTACAAAGTTCTCCATTTGATGATAGGTATCAAAACAATTATGAAGAACAATTTGCAGAACCATATGGTGAAGGTTGCTCTAAAGCTATTTCTCCAGAAGCAGAGGTACCTCTCCAAAATTATGTAAATACTTGCACCCTTAATGGTGACGGTGATATCTTTGGAGTTACTGATCATAAAGCAGAGGAAAGATTAGTTTCAACTGTTGAAAAGACTAGTGCAGGTTCTATCCAAAATTGTGAAAATGAGCCTATGTTAGAGGAAAGATCAGTTTCAGAAGATGGAAATACTAGTACAAGCTCTATCCAAAATTTTGAAAATGAGCCTATGTTAGATGCAACCGATAGAAGTACAAGTACTGGTTTTCAAATTCCCGAGAAAGTAGAAATTGCTAGAAATTCTAATGCTAGTTTTGGAAAGCTAGAATGCTTGGAGAATCTAGTGTGTAATATCCTTCCAGAAGTTTATATGAATGGCTCATATGTTGGAGAAAATAGTGTAATTTCAAACATATTGTCTTTGAATTTTGATTCATATGATAGTGTATTAAATAGTCCTCACAATTTAGTAAATTTTCTCCTTGTTCAGACTGATAAATGCAATGGGATGTCAAAGGAAATATCAATTTCATGGAAGTCTTAGAATATCAAGCAGTCAATATTTTTATTTGCAAGGTCAGAAGGTTCTATAGAAAGATCAAGCCATTATTCCACTCCCAATTTGGCATCGTCTAGGCAATTGCATAGAGTGGGAAAATGGACAAGATGTTTTGGAAAGCACAAATGGACATGAACTATTGAATATTAATGGACTATCTAATAATTCTCTAGAGTACTTCAGAGGGAAGCACATTTTTGGTTCCTTCAGAGGCCAAGTGTTACGGAGATAAATTCCTATGGCTTGGGGTACCACAATAGACAACTTGACTCCATAAATCAATCCTTTCCAATATGCAATAGAAATTAAATGTCTAACACTAAAGGATCAGACATCGTACCTTATTCCAGATGGTTGAATTAGATCCCCGTTGAGCTTTCCAATCTTCAACTTGAATTGCTATATTACTTCCTCAACAACAAGTAAACAATACAAGCATTCTATATATGATGGTGTTAGATCTATTCTAGCATATATAATCAATAATGTAAAAGCATTTGACATGATCCCATGGATAAAATATTCATTCAAATACACATCATTGGATAGGAAAAGATATTTCTATTAATATAAATCAGAGATTACAAGATACAACCTTTGACGGCACGTCTGCGAATCGGAGAAACTGAATCCCCCACTTGGGCCTCCACCACTTCAATCCTCCATCTCTCGATAGCAAGCTCACAAGCAAAAGGAAAGCTTGGGAAGAACAAAAAAGTGCTCCAAGGGACAAAGGGATGCAGACTCAAGCATAAGTTCTGTCAACAATGGACTATAGTTTCTTTGCTATCAATTCTCTCTTATGCCTTCAATGTACCAAGGGGTTCCTTATATAGCTTTTCAAAGGGATAATGAAAGGTCGAATCCGAGCGATCTCAAGGCATATGGAAGGCCAGGAGTCAAATGAGTCGAATCCATGTCAAGGAAAACTCCAAAAGGATTTGGATTATGCACACATCCTGATGTACGCGGTTTTAGTGGTCAAACCCGCGTATGTACGCGCTTATAGGTTTAAAAGTCACGTATAGAATATTTCATGTGTTTTTAGGGATGATCAAGGAAACATCAAAGGACAAAAAGTGGTCCATAGGGGCTAAGGAGTCTATAGCGAGACAGGGGAAGGCCATACAAAGTGTGATTCACCTGGAGTGGTGAAATCCACTATAATAGATGCCCCCTAATGTATGAGATCAGAGGGGTTATACGATGGCTGAAATACATTATAAGTCCATCCCAGAAGTGGAGTGATGAAGGATCCCAAATGGAAGACCAGCCACCCAATCAACATAGTACAATGATACAACTCTGCATACAACTGCAAATACATATAGCAGTCCGTGATACATAAGAGTACAATGGCCATGAATAGGCATGATACATGATGTCACATATGTGGTCCTAGCCATGTACAATATACATAGATCAGAATATCCATGATGAATATATACAAAGGACCATGATCTCCAAAATGGCTGAAGATATATAATAGATCAATATCTTCATAGTGGCTGGAAATGTCTGACATATACTGGAATCAGGTCACGAGAGCTGAAATCTCATGAACAATGGCATGATCAAGGAGGTAGCATATAAGAGATGCCACCAATCTGGAAAGTCTTCTACACAAACCGCTACGAGTACATGTCCTACTATGCGAATAGAGGTGTCGAGGTCAAACATAGTAGTCCATAGTCTGATTACCGGTCATTAATGTATACCGTTAACAGACGCGAGATTACCCACCAATGATGAAAATGGGAATCAAGGTACTAGAGTGCAAACTAACAAGTGTGAATAAATGTGTTGAGGTCGAACACTTGCGAGGATCCATCGATTAGGGGACATTGATGTATTCCCAAGAAACTGTCGATGGCGAGAGAACCTGCCACTAATGACTGCAAGTCTCAAGGCACTCAAAATGACTTTAGACTCCAATCCTAGAATAAATGATCTGAAGTTGATGGGATGAAATCCGTTGGAAGGAGGGAATTAAGGCATCCCCCATCATCCAACACAAGGTACTCAGCAAAGTTGTATAATGTGGAAGGACTCAATCATAAGGTGCACGAACCAATAACTGTACCGGGAATGGCCGACATGAAAATTCAAGATAACTGAGGAATGGTCGACTCAGGTTTCAAATTCCTTCGAACAAGAGCATAACGGTGTATGGTGACTGAATGAAGGCAGCATAGACTCGATACACAAACTGGGACATCTCTGTGACACAGGAGGCATCAACAGAGGCTCCATGGGGACTGGAAGCTTAACCAGTCGGTGGAGATAAGCTTAGATAAACGAGTACAGCTCCTAAAGTCAAACTATAACCCAACCAATGGATGTGATATATAGTGCTCTGTTTGAAGGTGACACGACTCGACAACTGCCAAAGATAACATCTTTCCTTGTCTGGATTTTTGGTTTTTTGATTTTTTTGGCCTTTTTCAGTTATTTGAAAAGCTTGAAAAAAGAATAAACTAGCTTTATAGTTACAAACTAGGAGGAGATGAGTGTCGTAATGGCAAACAAACTAGTTCCAAGCAGTGGAACATACCTATGTTCAATGCAAGGATACATGTGTAGGATATCGACACTCGGGGGAAAATCCCCTCCCGGTAAAAAGGGAATCAAGCTGCGAAGGATATAAAAAATGGCTCTGCATGTCTAGACATGAGACAAGCTTGGGCTATATGGCTGAAATGCAATGTTAGGGGAGCCGGTATAAAGATCAATAAGGCAGGTAAAGCTCATGATAATGCATTCACAACTTGACATGAGGGAGTCCTGAGGGAAATAGGCTAGCATAAGATGAAGAGGAGTATGAGGATCTTGCGAAATGTCATGACAGTACTATACAACGGACTCCCACACCCTAAAGGAGAAATCGTCGGCATGGGCACCAAATAAAAATAAGGCGCTAACTAGGGTACCCATGTAAGGTGAAGCTCTACCACTTGTATCATGCCACTTCTGAAGTAGCAAGAAGGTTCTGTGACATAATAGAGTGGGTTCGTACCTAAGGTCATGGTGATATGGTCATAAGGTCATGCAAAATGCAAACGGTGGTGAATACTAACCTATATGCCAGTTTAGAAATGGTACCTAATATTGGCACAAACGGGTCAATCTAATGGCTGAAACGACACTGAAAAAGGTCTTCTACAACACCAATTATGTCAAAAACGGTCCAAAATGGTTAGAACATGTCGAAACTATAGGAAAGGGGGTAAAAATTTTCAAATATTTGAAATTTTTTCTATAAATAGTAAAAAATATAAATGATTTGAAACTTTTACCCATTTGAGCTCTGATTTTCAACTGAAAATTCAAGGAGATCTAGCCAGCGGAATTCACAACCGTTTCTTCCAGGTATTTACTCATACTCTCCTCTTGCATTTTGATATAATTTTTACAGATTTTCATGGTCAAATGAATTTTTTAAGCCATCCCAAAGTGTGCGCTGCGGCCCATGTGGATATCGAGGTTTTTTCCATGTATAGGACTGGCTATACGTGAAAAATGGCCTAAAACCCGCATACATACATGACTATTTTCAAAACAGTCGCGTATGAGGCCGCACATGTGATTTTACAAGAAACTAATGGATACTTTTGCAATTTCTTTTGTAGGATGGTGCTAGAGTGGAGAGAGCATGAGCATCATGAAGTAGAGGAAGTAGTAAGGGCCGACTTAATGGCTCAACAAGCTTTACGTGCATGCAAACTCTATAAGTTTTGGTGTCTTGGTGGTTTGAGGGCTAAACCAAGACTGCTACAGATGCTGGTAGACTATTGGGATCCAGAATTTGAGTCCTTCCGTATTGATGGGATGTCCCTCACCATAGAGGTGGAGGACATATACTTTTTCACTAGCCTTTCTAGATGAGGGGAGGTGGTGAACCTTCGTTCCTGAGGTGGGCTAGGGGGTGGCCTAACTATCGATGAGTACATAGTCATGTACTGTTTTCCAGACACTGAGAAGGTGGGGAGTCAAGTCCCTACCAATGCTATATAGGTGCTGGGCCTAAAGGCCATATTACTGACGCTAGGCAGGATAGCACGCTTAGCATCACTCCACCAGGCCTCTCGGCCTCTAATGTTCTATGCAGTGGAGTGCATGAGACCCACAATCTATGATTGGAGTATGACACTACTGAGAAACATGAAACACCAGTTCAGTGAGTGTAAGGCCGGAAGGGTACGGAACTTCGGGTTCAGTAGTATTATGAGCACATTTTTCTTTGAGTGTGTTCCAAGATTGAGCCCTAGAGTGGACGTTCCTCTCCACGGGGTTCGATATCCGGCCCAACGACGTTGGGAAGATGCTATGCGCAGACTGGGGGGTGGTAGGGTGGCCAGCCCATATCTAGCTGACTTCTTTCCATGGTGGCGATGATAGATTGTTGCCATTGATGAATACCCCTATGTAGGGATATATTTTCAAGGGGACCCAGACATGCCATTGCCACCAGGATCGGCCTATGACGATATAGGTAACGAATCTCGACCCTCACTCTTTTTAAATTTTTTGAGTTATTTAATTTTTTTGTATTTTCTTGATTATGTGGAATCAAAAAGACATGTTTTTGCATGACAACACATAGTGACATCTACCATTTGTGTGCAAATGTGGGACCACGGTGACCAGAGGGCTTCCCTCGTCATAAACGGAGGGGAAGAGGAGATGACATCACGGGTGTGGATGCAGAGCGAACGCTCCAGAGCATTCTTACCAAATTTGTGAGACTGACTCATAGAGTTCCCATGGCGCAAGTCGAGGACTTGCCTGAGGCCATGCAGCGGCAGGTGGTGGGTGTACCACGCGCATGGGTGCATTTATTTCGACGGCTAGCTAGAGCCATAGTGATGTTCCATGATCACAACCCTCCTCCTCCTCCTCCACAGGATTAGACACCTGGGAGTGTATTCATTTTGTACGACCGTGTATTATATGATGGTGGCTTTAAAAGCCCCAATTTTGTATTATGACACTATGTATTACTGCATTTTTGATGTATATATAAAAAAGTTTTATGGTGATCGATTTATTTATTTACATGTGTAAAAATTGTGTTTGTGATTAATTTATTATGAATGAAACAAATGCCAATCTAACACGTAGTTAGCATATGAGTTAGCAACTTGATTATTATTTCTTGGAATGTGTATATATGTTATACTGTCAAATTGCCGTTCTAACAATCTCACACGTAAGAACCTTCTCAATAACGTCAGATCTCTAACATGGTACAAACCATTGAGCTGTGACACTACTAAATTCGAATCAAGACGTACCTTAAGAGATAGAACGCCATGCAAAATGGCATCCCGTATAAGCTCAATAACGGTTCTATATTCAGCAACATTGTTGGAAGATGGCTGTAGACATACACCTCCTGAAGACAGTACCTGACCCATAGGAGTATAAATCACCCAAGCAGCTGAGGCTGAGTGTTGAGTGTGACGGCTTGCACCATCCACGAATCCTATGTAGGTGGAAGATTCCATTGACATCTGCCAAAATAAATGGAAACTAATCACAAACCCGATAACGATAAGAAAAAGACCTAACTATGCAAATTTGTACAATAATATACAACAAGCAGCCTTGGCTAAATATCATGCATAGTATTTTTTGAGATAGAGCCCATTTCTAGGCTCCACCAAAGCTGTGCCTTCGTAATCTACTAACTCATAGGCACCCTTCTCTAAGACACGCTTGACCATGTAAGGATCACGCCACATAGGATTAAATTTCCATGCCCCCAAGGGTTATTTCGGTTGATCCCACAAAAGGACCAAGTCTCCTTCACTAAGCACTCTTGAACAGATAAAATTATTGTATTGGACCTTAACGTGACGCTTATTAACCTCTAGAGACACCAAGGCATCTCGATGCTGCTCATTGAGTTACTCAAGGTGAACCAAACGCTCCTTCAAAGGTGAAGTGTTTGGTAAGAGTTCCACAGCTAGCTTCAACGAAGGAATTTCGCATTCAACCAGCAATATCGACTCCACTTCATGCACATGCACAAGCTGATATGGAGAAAAACTAGTGGCAGTATTAACCGCAGTTCGATATGCCCACAAAGTAGGATATAACATAATGTACCAATTCATCTTGATTTGTGTGATGGTTCATTGGAGAATGGATTTGAGTGATTTATTCACTGCCTCTACCTATCCATTCGCTTGGGGGTAGTAAGAAGATGAATGCTCTTGCTTATACCCTAACTTGGATGCCAACTCTTCCATCATACGGTTCTGAAAGTGCGAGCCATGGTCAGTGACAAGCTCTTTCGAAATCCTGAACCGAGTAATGATTTGGTTGAATACAAAATGAGCGGCTGTCTCATCGTCAGATTTTACTGTAGGCATAGCCTCAGCCCATTTCGTGAAATAATCAACATCCACTCAGAATGTGATGGTGCCCCCCAGCCGAAGCTGGGTTGCAATCCATAAAATCAAGCCCCCACTTAGTGAAGGGACTGATGGTGATAATGGGATCTAATGGGGTAGGCTTCGAGCGCATATTCCATGCGAACACCTGGCAAGGGTGGCACCTCTTGACCGCATCAACACAATCTTTAAAGATCTACGACTAGAAATAACTCGCTCTCAAAATATTTTGAGTTGTAGAAAGCCCAGATAAATGACCACCACACGCCCCTCCATGGCAATCATTCAGCACTACCTCAGCCTGCTCATGAGTTATACAACATCATAAAATGGAATCTACCCCATGGCGGTACAAAGTATTGTCCGCTATGAGGTAGTTCTTAGAGACGTGATGTAATCGTCGTCGTTCATCTCGTGAGAGGTGAGTAGGGGTCGTCTGTGTTTGTAGATATACTATGATATCCCCATACCATGGGTCTAACATTGAGATTAAGAAGATGTGTTCATCGACAAACATATCTTCACAAACCAACTCCTCGACCTCGCTCGGAAAATCCAATATAAGCTATGCAAAAATTAAAGACTTCTTCAATTTTGCCGAAACAAACTCAAGATCGAATTCTTGCAGAATGACAATCCATTTATTATACTTTCCCCCAATCATCCTTTGTGTGAGGACGAACTGAAATGGATCGACATGGGCCACAACCAAGGTCTGGTGAAGGAGAATATAATGTCTCAAACGCTGAACCGCATGTACGGTAGCTAAAGCAAGCTTCTCGACATGAGAATAACGAATCTCTGCGTCAATAAGGTTTCAGCTCAGATAATATATGACATGATCTTGGAGCTCCTCATCCTCTTAAACCAAAACCATACCAATAGTCTCTAAAGACGCGGCCACATATAATAGAAAATCACAGCTGTAATCCGGAGGACTAATCACCGGGGCCGATGCTAGGGCTCACTTGAGTGCATCGAAGGACTCCTGGGCTTGCTCATCCCATTCAAAGGGAGTATCCTTCTTCAAGAGACGCATGAAGCCTCTAGTCAAATTGGCAAAATTGAAAAAAAATATTTGTAAGAATTTTTCCATGCCTTGCAAACACTGAAGATGAAAAATATTCTTCAAGGGAGACAACTGAAGTATTGCCTCAACCTTCAAAGGGTCGACTCTTATACCCTCTTTTGAAACGATGAATCCTAACAAACGACCTAAATTCACGCAAAAGATGCACTTATGAGGATTTAATCTAACTGAATAGTGCCGGCATATTTCGAATACCAATCTCAAGTGATAGGGATGACGCATTCTCATGCGAGAATGAGCAGCGAGGTCATCCAAAAATACTTCAATAATAGACTTGAGATCGTGGAAGATCAAGGTCATCGCCCGCTGAAATGTAGCTCCGGATTTTTTAAGGCCGAGAGGCATTTTTTGATATGCAAATGTTCCCCAAGGACAAATAAATGAAGTCTTATGTTGGTCCTCAGGTTTAATCTCTATCTGATTATACCCGAAAAAGCCGTCCATAAAGGAGAACACCTCGCTACCTGCACACTCATCCAAAATATGATCAATAAATGGTGTGGAGAAGTTATCCTTAGGACAGGCACGGTTCAAATCACGGAAATCAGTGCATATATGGATCACTCCCTGCTTCTTATCTACCGAAACAGGTTTTGAAACCCACTCCATCAAGGGAACGAGATAGATGAAACCGGCTTTCAACAGCTTCTCTATCTCTGCATTAATGGCGGGTGCTTTCCTAGGATTCACGGCACGTAAACATTGTCGAACAGGATTAGCATTGGGGTAAGTCTTAATATTGTGCTCGACAATACGAGGTTCAATACCTGGCATCTTGTCGTAAGACCAAGCAAAAATATCATGGAATTCCTTGAATAGCTCGGTATATTCCATAATCTCAGCATGGGAACATTCCGCCCCAATATAGACATTCTCTATTGTGCCAGGATTGCGAGAAATGTTGATAGGAGTCATTGACGATATGTTCGCCATGTTTCCATCAGCCATCAGACCAGGAGAGCTTAATGGAACCACAGGAATACCAACTTTCTGACTAAGAATATCCCTATAATCCTCATGCTCCAAATGATCAAGCGCTGGAAGGAAGTACGATCTATGATGAAGTTCCTCCCATGGTGGCTCAACTCCTGACATAGCCTCGATAATCTCTTCATCTGAAGGGAAAACCGTATTAAGGCAATCATGGGCATGAGAAGACTGTACTGCCCATGTTGGCAGCACATAGGGGTATTCCTCCTCCATCCACGAAGAGGAAGAACAAGGCCTTTCAACATTCTTGAGATTAGCTTGATAAGCTATCATAGCTGCAGGTAACAGCACGCTCATCTCGACAGGCTCACTCGAAGTACTCGGTGTAAGAAGAATCCAAGGGTCTTCCATATGAGTTGTGCGAAAAGACACCGAGGTCGTAGATGTCGAAGCCTCATCGGAACAAGATCCTATCATGAGGATCGGTGTAGGACAACTAAAGCTTCCCATGAGGGATGGATACATGCCTACACCCACACTCCTAGTTGCCGGCTGAGAATGTTCAATGATCGGGATCGAAGCTCCTGAAGATGCGGTAACAGACAGATTCTTGAATGCCATTTGATCAATTGTTACAATATTTCCATTATGTGGAAAGAATAAAACGCAAAACAAGGAAGAAGCAACGAATTTCATACTATACATCTAGTTCCAACCCAGCAAGAGATTGTAGTCAAGAGGCGCATCAACCACCTCAACCTCTATCGTAATAGTCTTTCCCCCCAAATGGACTTTAAGGGAAGGAAGGACACCGTGCAGCCTAAAAGATCTCCCATCAAATGCAGTTAACATAGTCGCTGATTTAGATAGGTCAGGAGAACCCAGACCCTTCCAATAGGACAAAGACATCATAGAAGCCACAACGCCCTCGTCAATCATAGTATGTTTGACGGTCATACCAAGACATTCTACATGCACCAAAAGAGATACATAGTAGGGCAAGCGAGGCTGCAGTCCTGTGGTTTCAAATTTGATCACCGAGGAAGAATCATCACTGTTCACATCAAGATTCGAAAGCAACGCCTTCCTTTGCGAAGGACAACTCTGAAGCACTTCCAATGCAGACATCGCACAAGGAGTGTGGCCCAAATCCTCGACAACTGAATAATTATGGGTGGCTCGGGCATTTGGATTATGCCCCGAACGCTTAAGGACTCCCTTAGGAATGTGAGGTGCAGCCTTAGCTTTATCCTTAGGTTTCTCATTGCGCAAAGGGGACCTTGGTGGATCAGGCTCTTTTCCTGGGATGGGTTGTGATGAACTATAATCTTTCGCACGAGTCACAACTTTTGCAGCACGGACCATGTTAATGCACCCACGACCACTACCCTCAGGTGGATCATCATCACTAGACTGGTCATGGGACTTCGAGTTCATATTCTGGTTATGCGGTAAAGGGTTCATTAGCACAACTGGGCCTTGTGCTAATAATCTCGAAGCTTCATCAATCTGAGGGCACAAGTAAGTGAGGTGATCATCCTTACATAACTTGCAAGGGAACTTAACCTTACGTTTAGCTTGCTTGTCCCCCCTAGCATTTCTATCATTCTTATCATTATTGTTAGAATTCTCATTCTTATTCCCACTCTTTCGATTATTATTTTTACCCTTTTTCTATTCTGTCCAGGCTGCTGGTTACCCTTCTGGTTCGACGATTGCATAGAAAGTACATTCACCGTTTGGGCGGGTTGAGACGAAGCCGTAGCTTGTCCCGAAGCAGATTGGTTGATTGACAATTTACTACCTTGTTTTGCAACTGAATGCGCAGGTTTCACAATTTCACAACCCACAATGCCATCGAAATGTGGTCTAGGTTTGACTTTGGGATCGAAACTGGAACGAGTGGCATTGGGAATAATCTCATACAACAAACCGAACTGAGCATAGATCAAGTCTAGTTCCTGCGCCCTAAAAATTGCTTGCTCCTCATTCTGCACTCCGTATGTGGAAACATCCTTCGCTATATATGGAAATAACGACTTGAGGAACCACTCAAGGAGGAATTTCGGTGGTATAAAAGCTTTAATTAATCTCTTCCATCTACGCCACTCTTGAATATGATCAGAAATATGGGTGGCTTTATCTTGTCGAAATGTCGACAAGAGTTCAGTACCAACATCATAGCACACTGGTAGCTGGAAGTGATTAAGAAAAGTCATCGCAAGGTCGTCGAACAAAGCGAAAGCTCCCTTAGGTAACTCTATATACCATTTCGCAGCAGGCCCTGTGAGGGTGCGTTGAAATAGTATCAAATGGACTGAGTCCTGATGTAATGAATTCGAAGAGCACCATAGGTGAAACCTAGTAACGTGTTCGCTCGGATCCTCCCCCGGTTTGCCTTTGAACTTAGGTATGTCCGAAGGAAGCTTGGTAGGGACAGCCGACCAAGCCAGGTCATGAGCCACATGATCGTTCATCAGCCTTGATAAGTCAAGAAGATTGAGCGTCACGAGGAAAGGGAGCCTAGGATGATGAGGTCTATCGACCGCTCCATGGTTCATATAGGGTTGATTACCACCATGACCTTGGCCATAGTGTCCTCCTCCTGTCTGACCCGTATAGGGTGGTGTGGAAGTACCATAGTACGGTGGACCTTGACTAGTAGGAGCTACAAATCCATAATTAGGAGAGTAAGCAGGTTGTTGATACCCGCCTCCATAGGGTGAAAAAACCTGTCCATACTACGTCCCATAATAAGGTCCATAGGTCATCACATGCGATGCCCCATGATACAATCTGTAGGTAGGAAGATACGCTCCAGAAGTAGGGATATACGCCCTGAAAGTAGCAGGATGACCTCTAGAAGCATGAACATAACCTCCCGAAGCAGCGGGCAGTATGTGGACTTGAGACACAACTAGTCTATTAACCGCAGTATGGACCTGACTCGTAGCCATATATCAACTTGAAAGACCACGTGAATAAGATGGAGGATGGAAAATTGAAGAACTAGGGACCAAGGACGAAGGAAGCTAAGTAATGAGATATGTATTACCGCCTATCGTCACTCTTCTCGAATCTGGTATCCTAATCGGATCACTAACCCTAGACCTAGGAGGGATATAGGATGTAGCTTCCACCACTAGGACAGAAGGTCCAATGTGACTAGTGCTCCCAAACCTCTCTGCATGGTAAGGAATGAGAGTACCCCCAGGCATAGTGTTAGGCTCAAAGTTAGATTCGACATGAAATGTCAAATCGTGTATAGGGAAACCAGACGTAGCATAACTACCGTAGCTAGTGCTGGCAGGTTCAAAATGAGTCTTGACGTCCTCCGACATTCCATACCGGTAACGTGTCAATGGGGAATCCGACCTAGAGTGAGTAGGTCTATCATGTATGGCTCCTATCTCAGAAATCACAGGACCTAAATCAGCTAAGTCGGGTGAAGGATCATAAGTAGGTGTAAATTCCCCATCGTCTACACGAATGGGAGGAGGTGGTTCAGGAATATCCTCTGAATGATCTCCCATGGTGTGTGAATCAATGTGTGACATAGTGCACCTGGATAGTCTAGGTCTCTCTCCCAAAGGAGGAGGAGAAGTAGAAGGAGGAAGCCCTGCTAAACGACGAGAATGGCAAGGAACCGCACTCGAATCCACAATGACTCAAAAAATAGCAAATACTCTCTACTTACGTAAACCCTAGGACAACTATCATGTACAGAGCAATCAATAATAAAATCTAAAGCCAAATACAAGCAATTAAGGGCTGGATAAGTGAGCTCCTGAATGAAGCAGGTATGTCTCGCCTAGGAGAGGCTTGAGACTCCCATACACAACCAGTGGAGGTACGTAACCAATTATTGTGGCCCTTAGCTTCAACACGTAAAGCGACTGTGCTGTCCGACCCCAACCTGGCCGGGACACCTGTAGAATAACCTCTACAAGTACCCCCTTCATATCTTAGGTAAGGCCACTAAGGTCACCTCAATATACTCAATGCTCAGGCAGGATTGACCATATGGGCAGGGTAGCAAAGCCCGAAACTCTCGAAAGAGCCCCCATATACGAATACAATCCTGGAAATATCTCCGGTGCTACTCAGTTATGATTAGGGGTCATCCCAATCAATAACTGCTCACAATGCCTCATGCTTAACTCCCTTTTGAGAGGAGGATCCTGAGAAAACTGGTTATACCAAGGATTTCACACACTCACCTGGATAGACACCTAGATTTTGTTGTTTAGTGATCTTGGAGAATTAACTTACAATGAACTATTCCAAGATCCTGAAACCTAACGTTGTTGGTGCACCCTAGAAAAGAAAAGAGTGTAATTCATTTTATTTAGCGTTGATTTTAGTTGGCTTTATTACTCAAAAAAGGGACATGATCATGCAACTAGTGGTGTTATGACGCAACAAGAAGTAAAATGCACACCTAACAATCAATGCAAATGCATTGTGTCCATGAAAATAGGGTATGCTACTACGTGAAATGCACAATTATTCTTCAAATGATAAATGCAAATTTCCTATATGAAGTCCTAATTAGTACTCCAAAGCAAATCTAGATCTAGTGCAAGTACAATGCAAAGTGCAAAATGCAATGCATGATGATAAGCAAATGTTTTTGGATTTTTTGAAAATAAAAGAGATGCAAAAAGAAAAAGAATGATTCTACGACCCCTAGACTCTGCAAGCACACGCAAACAACACTCAAGCAAAGCACTAAGGTAAAAGAACTCTAATGCACTAATCTCAAACAAAAAATAAAAATGCCATGACAAGAACTTTCCTAAAAAACAATTTAGACTAAAAAAACGTTTTTGGTCAGAAACAGAGGTCTAAACAGACTCAGGCAGTGTCAAAGGAGACTCAGCAAATATCAAAATTCACCCAGCAACCAATTATCTTCCACAAAAAGGAAAAATCAAAGGCATACGCGACTGTTCGCAGTAAACCCGCGTGTATACGTGGAAATCACATAGGAAACCGCGTGTATACATGACTGTAAATCAAAAACCCGTGTACAGGAAGAAAAGGTGCATAAAATGAAGGAAAACAGATAGGCTGAGACAAACTTCACACCAATCAGACTCTGCCAGGCATACATTCCCCCACACCCGACACAGAAACAAGAGAGAAAGAGTAATTCAAATACATTGAATGCCGAGAAAACAACCCCCAAAGGACAACTACTAGGAACTCCCCAGCGAAGTCGCCAATTCTGTTATGGAGAGAAATTCCTATGGCTTGGGGTACCACAACAGACAGCTTGAATCCAGAAATCAATCCTTTCCAATATGCAATAGAAATTAAACGTCTAACACTAAAGGATCAGACCTCATACCTTATTCCGGACGGTTGAAGTAGATCCCCGTTGAGCTTTCCAATCTTCAGCTTGAATTGCTATATTACTTCCTCAACAACAAGTAAACAATACAAGCATTCTATATATCATGGTTTTGGATATATTCTAGCATATATAATCAATAATGTAAAAGCATTTGACATGATCCCATGGATAAAATATTCATTCAAAGTGACACATCATTGGACAGGAAAAGATATTTCTATTAATATAAATAAGAGATTACAAGATACAAGCTCTGACGGCACGTCTACGAACCGGAGAAACTAAATCCCCCACTTGGGCCTCCACCACTTCAATCCTCCATCTCTCGATAGCAAGCTTACAAGCAAAAGGCAAGCTTGGCAAGAACACAAAAGTGCTCTAAGGGACAAATGGATGCAAACTCAAGCATAAGTTCCGCCAACAATGGACTATAGTTTCTTTGCTCTCAATTCTCTCTTATGCCTTCAATGTACCAAGGGGTTCCTTATATAGATTTTCAAAGGGATAATGAAAGGTCGAATCCAAGCAATCTCAAGGCATATGGAAGGCCAGGAGTCAAATGAGTCAGATCCATGTCAAGGAAAACTCCAAAAGGATTTGGATTATGCACACATCCCGATGTACACGGTTTTAGTGGTCAAACCCGCGTATGTACGCGCTTATAGGTTTAAAAGTCGCGTATATAATTTTTCATGTGTTTTTAGGAATGATCAAGGAAACATCAAAGGACAAAAAGTGGTCCATAGGGGCTAAGGAGTGTGCAGCGGGATAGGGGAAGGCCATACAAAGTGTGATTCACCTGGAGTGGTGAAATCCGCTATAACACCAAGGGTGAGTTTTGTCTTCTTTTGTTGTTGGATATTAGTAATTTTCTTTTAATAATTGTGTTTTACCTCTTGCTAATATGGAATTTACAGCTTTTGTTTCCTTTTATCCAACCATTTTAAGCCTTTGTATTTTTCCAAGTTTGTTATCTATGGATATAGACTTATTTTTATGGATCTAAATACAAGAGATAACCATTGTTAGATGAGCCTATCTTTTAAGATCTAACACTGCACAGGGGATGTCCCTAAGTTGCACTGGGACATTACCGATGTCATGTAGGATTGTCAGATATCCCTTGGCCATCTTGGGGACTTCTTAGCATCACTTTCCAAAATTGGTGCCTAAGAGAAAAGAAATATAAGGCCTTAGCGCTACACTCACTCACCAACACATTACCCCTTACTAAGAGACTATTCAATCTCTAATTTAGCCAAGATTTAGATTTTTTTTCTTTAAATTAGCTAGGTCAGGCCCTCTCTTACTCTTACCATCTGCTTTGCCCTGCCTCTATCCTCCCACAGAAACATACCCTATGTTATAATGTTGTACTAATGGTAGGTTTTGAACAATTCTTCATGAACCTTGAACTTTGTACTTGTAAATATAACTCCACACCAAAATACGAGACCCAAGTCCTAGTGAGGCTCTTATATTCCATTGAAGAAGCAACACATCCCACGTGGGCAGTCAAAGTGGAAGGCGTAAACATTCCATAGGGATTGAAGGGAATTGGAACTTAAAACTAATTCATAATCAGATAATCAGGGTAGGGCACTTTCACATTCCACTCAAGAAGGATGGAGACATGCTTTATTACCCTTACGAAGAAATAGTTTCTTGTAGGCAGTTCAAATGGGGAATATGAACCTCATCATGATTTTCTCTATCCTTTGCTTCATCATAAATGTGCATTTCATGGTCAAGTAAATTCCTTCATTTTGAAAGTCATAAATCTTGATAAGAATATGCCTTTATGCAACAGTGCATTATAAGAACATTGTAGAATACCAGTCTCTCCAACCTTTTCGATAGGTTTAGTCAATCTCAAAAGCTTACTAGAATCTAAATTTTAGTGTAGTCTTATTTTAGGTGACCATACATTCTAAGGGAAGTTCAGTTCTTATCAATGGTTATTTCTCTCTGTGAACTGTTGTCCAATCATCATGGAAGCTGTTTTAGATCCTATACATCTCAACATAGAGCTGATATATATTTTGTTATACCTAATAGTTTGCAATTTTTTCAAGTTTAATTCATGCTTAACCAGTGGTCTTGCCTTTCAAATAACCGGTATCATCACCTAGAAGCCAAATATGCAACCCTTTAAAGGTTTCTCTAAAGACACAATGTTGTAGGAGCAGGCTATTTCTCTTTATATTTGCAACATGACTCGTTAATTATTGAATCCATTATTAGGTGCCCTTATAGCCAAGGAATAATGATTCACAAAGCATAACTCCTCCATATAAAATGGTACCTTTGAAACAGTAAATGATTCAATGCTAAATACTTACAATACTTGCAATTCCCCAAGTCAAAATACTTGCAATTCTTTGAATTCTAGGTCTAGAGATCATTTTTGCAAGACATTACGGTGCATAGGGAGTCAATTCTCTAATTTTGCAAATGATAATCATTGAGTCTCCATTAGCAATAAGTTTCTAAATCTTCCTGGCTCTTAGAATGTTTATCACTTGATTTAAAGCTAAAATAGGCTTCACAATAAAATAGGCTTCACAATAAGAGAAGAAACCTTTTGCAGTTTGATCACAACCATAGACCTGCTTATTATGGAACCTTCTCAAAGAAAATGTGAATATACTTTGCATAATTTCAAGTTTATTAATTATAAAAGCAACAAGTTGTGTTTTAATTTTGATAGCCCATGATGAGGAACATCTGAAACACCTTTAAGCTCATGGATCCTTAATATTGCAGTAGACAAGAGGGAAAGTTTTGTTTCTGACTCTTTGTTTTTGATGCAGTGATGGCATTGGGCTTCAAAATCCTTTCAGGAAGGACTCTTCTTTGGACTATGAGAATGATAGTGATGAAGAATGGGAAGAGGTACTCATCACTAAATATCCTTGGTAAGAGTATTTGTAGTATTTTTATTAGCTTTAGTTATAGGGAAAATTGTACATAGCTCTCAGGAATTAGTTTATCAGAAATACAAGTTACTGGTAAGTTGTAATAGTAATAATTATGTATTTTGTAGATTGATATCTATCATAAATTTGTTTGAATATCATCATTGTCAAGAAATCACAACTTCTTAAAGGGTGCTAGCTCAATGGTAGAGCAACTACCTAATTATAGGCATGAGGTTGGTGGTTCGATTCCTCCGTGCCCTGTCATAAATTTGTTACTACAAAAACGACTAAATTCACATATATACGACTATTAGTAGCTAATTTCCTGTATCTTAGTCGTATTTAGCTTAGTCATTAATATGTTAACATCTAGTAGTTTATTTAGTTGTATATTTGGTCATTAATGGTTGCAATTAGTGAATAAATCAGTGACTAAATCAACGACTAAATCAATGAATAACTCAGTGACTAAATCAATGACTAAATCCATGACTAAATCAATGACTACTAAGTCAAGCTATTAATGACTAGTGAAATACGACTAGCTATAAGATAGTGGAAATTTGCTACTATTAGTCACAGAATAAAAAATAGTCATTTATAGCCGGATTTTAGTCATTTTTTTAGTCATTAATTTCTCATTTTCTACTAGTGATATCCCTTGAATAAAGTAGTCCCATGATCTAGGGAGACCATTCAAGGCAGTCATTGCAATCTCAACATTCTCCATTTCTTCATCTACTGCTTCCAGTTGTTCCTTGATCTGAGAAACTCTTGTGAAGTAAGACTAGATGGTTTCTGCATTCAGAATCTTCACATTCTTCAGTTGGTTTCTCAGAGTCATCTTCCGGTTTATGTTCTTCCCTTCAAACAATTTGGTTAGGGCATAAAACATAGATTTAGGTGTCTTGAGGGAGGACACTTGTGGTATGAGGTGATCCTTGATTGAATTAGCAATGATCATTTTTTCCATAACCATCTTCTTCTTGTGTAAGGCCTTAGCCTCATCTCCCTCTGTAGCTGGAACCTCCTCATTGATGTAGGAGTCCAACTCATTTTCTTCTAGGACCAGGGAGATCTTATACTTCCAGGCTCGAAAGTTATCAGCTCCCTCAAGATTTTCATCAAGCTTGGTATGATGAGACATCTTAACTAAGAACCTCAAATGGAAATACAAAATATTTAGATCTTACCAGGTCAAGATGTCGGATTTGGATTTGGAGCTGAAATCCTGCAGTGTTGGTTCAAGAGAAGATTAGCGTTTTGCTTTTCTGGAGTTTTTTCCAACCAAATGCTTTGAATTTGATCCCTAACTTTGATTTTGAAGAGGAGATTGATCCAGGCCCGGGCTCACTGAAAAATTCCACTTCTGTGAAAAGCCCTAATTTTCGGCAGTAGTGTCGGGTCCAAAACTGAAAAACCTCAGAATTGGATTTTGCTTCGACAGAAAGATGCACCCTATGAGGAGAGTTATTCCACCCTACTTTTGCTAAAAATTTTTGGAGAGAGATCCACAAAATAGGAAGCCCTAGTTCCCGTAGCTGCACAGTGTCTTCTTCTCAAGTTAGCTCTGATACCATGTTAGTTTTTATCATTCAAGATAGCATTATGTTAGGATCTTTAACTGAGAGAACAACAAGTACAACAATCAAACACAAGAGACAATGAACATAGTGTTTTTCCTCAAGGAAACCATAAATGGAGAAAACCCCCCAACTTCCTAGGAGATAGAATCAACACCAAAATTAAAACCCAAAAACAGTAAGATGATCTCCCGACATCAATAACCTCTTTCTTCCTTGCCCCAACGTCTTTCTCTTCCTCATCTATGCACTACAACTGAGTGTGGATGAGTATGTACTAAATAGAGAGGCTAGCTCTCTATTTATACTAATTCCCAAAATGACTAAAACCTACTTGGGCCAACCTCTCTAGGAGAGTCTAATAACCCTAGTGCCCCAAAACTACGGGGACTTTAACCCTTATACAATAGGAGGGTTACCCACCTTGACTTGACATGACTTGTTTACATTATAGAAACTCCCGATAGGAACATCGGGGCATGACATGACTCAAGTACATTGCAAATACATCCCGAAATAAACATCGGGTTACAATACATAAGAAATATAAGTGAATACATTCCGAATTTACATATACATCAACAAAAAGTTAGTAGGAAGTTCAATAAGTTTTTCTGTCTTAAAAAATCTACCCTGAGGATCTCTAAGTCTGCTCATGAAAAACTTAAATTAAAGAAAAACCTATGCTACTACTATTGTTGGATTTGGGGGAGCCTGTTATAATAGATGCTCAGGTTCTTACCTCTAGTATTACCGCCCCCTCGCCACCATCTTTTTACTAAACTTCATAAAGAATTGTATATATTCTACCTTACAGAACAACTCCCTGGCAACAACGCCAAAATGATGGGTGTTATATCATCTAGATTAATTCACCTAATATTTAATTATCAACTGGGGTTGGTAGGATTAGAGTTGACAAAAAATATATGCGAAGGTAGAGGGATTCCTATAGTGTCGAGGAAATATTTTAACAAACAAAAGATTGAAAGATATTTCAAAATGAAAAACCAGGTCAAACTCTTAATAATTCAAATATTAAGGTAATTTAACCAGAACAAAATACTAAACCAAATGACTGATAATTTATTTTATTAGCAAATAACTTTAGACTGAAAAGGATACTATCAACAACTAACTTTTCAAGTGAAATACTAGGATGCAAGGAAGGCCTAATTCATAAGTAAGTAGAGAACTTAATAAAGGAAACAAGTAGAAAACTTAATAAAAAGAAACAAGTAGAAACTTAATAACTAAAACTTGATAAAAAGAAACAAGTAGAAAACTTAATAGGAATGGCTTTGAATTCTATCCTACAAGTCTCTTTCGGTAATCACACAATGAAAAAGGAACAGTCTACAAAGTACTAGTATATTTTCCTAAGGATAACACATAATCCTAAGTTTTACATCCAAATAGATGAATCAATTTAAAGGCTTGATCACAAAATAGTACAACAGTAAAAGGAATCAGAAACAAACTCAAGAAACAAAACACAACATATCTGAAAACATGTTCAAACTTAAAAGAGGTAGGGATAAGGATAAAAATTTAATAAATAACCTAAAACAATCTAATTTTAACTTTAATGTTAAATAGAACAATCATCTAGCAATTACAATCAAATCATACTTCAAACAATAAAGAAACAAAACTTCAAACAGGTTCAAAACACATTAAAAACACTAAAAACGAAACAACGGGCTAGATGACAGACTGAAATACAGGTCTAAAAGGGGTGTCTGAATAACACTTTAAACAGGTTGTTTGAATGACAATCTACAAAATTAAAATGACAGAAAATAACCTAAATGATCTAATCTTCAGTTGAATTTGTGCACATGTAAATACAATGCATAGAGACAGTAAATAAACCTACTTATTAATCAAATTTGACAACGAAATAATCTTAAACTAATTCATGAATATAAATAAATCATTGCGTATTCAAGAAACAAATTGAATTTTAACTTGAATGAGCTTATAATAGAAAGGAAATAAATAGAATTGAATCCATTCTAACTTGATAAAAGCAATCTATTCTCTCTACTTGCAAATAAAACTGAACAGTAAAGCTGAAAATGAAATGACTGAAAGTAAATTGAAAACAAACTATGTGTGCAACTATCTATTTAAATTTAGAAATAAAATGCATTCGATGAAGCAAATGAAATAAATGTTTACAGTAATTTAATAACGTAAACAAACTAGAAATTTAAACTAACTACAAAAGAAAAAGGTAGCGAAACTACACAAGAAAAGAAACCCTTGGTTGATGAGAGGCCCTCTAAGCAATCAGGGGTGATTCTTAGATAATGCTTACTCGAACGCAATCATAAACAACAAAACATACAACTTCTATTAAAAATATGGAACAAAATTACCGCGTGCTTAAAAAGATGAATCACATGCATAAAATGGTTAAACTACTAGGTAACTGAGCTCTCACATAGAGGTTGATATATATATTGTCTACAGAGATGAGCAAGTCGACCCTTTAGTGGTCAAATGCTCTCTAAATTTAGTTAGCCATTATGACAATTTAACTGATCAAACTCCAACACAAAACATTCTCCCTCTCCTTCGCGCGTCGAATCTCTTCATCACGTGATGTGGCATACATGATCCTTCTTTAGCATGGATGGTGGAGTGGTATCAGGCAAAGGAAAGCATGCTCGTGAGTCTTCTAGAACAAGAATCATGCTATCATCCAAACACATGGACTAGTGGTGTGGTGTTGAGAAAAAGGTAGCATGATGGCGAGTCTTGTAGAACGAGAACTTCTTCATTACCCAGATGCGTGGACAACAAGTAGTTTGCATACCATTCCAACATTTTAATGCCTGGAATCTCTTATCAAAAGCACGCAGTCTGGTTAACGATCTGGATGGGAATTTGGACAGTGAGCTGGATATGCTCTATGCATACCTAGCTGAACGCATGTTTTTTTGTTAACTTTTCCAAAATACTATATAACCTGCAAACAAATATACACATAAATTAATATATCAGACATGCTTCAAACAATGCCAATGTTAATCAATAAAATCGTAAAATGATAATAATAAACAGATTTTACATAAACCTTAAATTCATTCATACCTGGGGCTGAATGGTGAGTTGCATGACAGAAAATATGCAAAAAGATGACAAAACATATGTTTAAATGACTAATTTAACTGGAAAAAATGATAACAAATTTGGGATCAACAAGCTCTGGAGCACATGAGTACTTATATTTGTGTTGAGCGAGAAGATATGGAGCACATGAGTTTTGAGACATTTGTGTTTAGCATGAAGCTCTGGAACACATGAAAAGATAAATTGGAAGTGTTGGGCATAATCCTTGGAGCCTTCAATGTTGATGTTAAGCATAAGCTTTGGAACATCGGATCCTTGGCCATTGTATCTCTAGGTATATCCTACAAGTACATCCTAGCATTAGTGTTGAGTGAGGAGCTCTCGAATTGCACTAAGTTTGTAACTCCCGATTTTTAGCGTTGAGTATGGGATCTAGATAAGCGCTAGGAGTTACTCAAAAGAATTAATGATTCCGAGTGAAAATGAATCGAGTAAAATATTGATCTCATTTGACTTATTTATAGGAGATTAAACGAAAGCTCAAATTTTTGTATCTCATCAAGTACTAAAGAACTACCATGTTATATGAGGGAGTCCAACATGCAAGGATGTTTAGAGTTGCCTAGCATAGTAAAACTATCCACCTACTCGATGGCCTTAATGAATAAAGTGTCATAAGTTTAGGGATCATAATATATGATACCCAAAGACAAATGTTAACAAATAATGTATTATTATATATTTTATACATGGAATGTATAAAGAGTAAACATAGTAATAATATTAATAATGTAAGAAAGAAGGAAAAGCTTCATCTATTATTATTATTACTAAAAGAAAATTAAATAGTATAGTACCTACAAAGGTCCAATTAGGAACTAGTTAAAAGTTCCTAAGTTAAAATACTAGAAGTACCTAAATTAAATAAAAATGGTTAAATCAAGAAATCAAATGATTCTTGATTTAACTACCCCTTCGACTGAAAAGTCTGTCTATAAAGTCCCAAGACAAAGAGAGGCTTGGGGATGTCTTCCATCTTTTTGGAGTCATTATTCGTCCTGATTATTCTCAAGAGAGTTCCTGGATAACATTTTCCTAAGAGAAAAAAAGAGAATTGATCAGGACTTGATATACCAATTAGGGAAGCCTTACCTTAGGAGCTCTAATCTACTTTCATGTTGGAACTAGCTCGGGGGGATCTAGATTAAAACCAGGAACGGTTACAGGTCATGGTTGGGTGCAACATGGTAGTTCCCAAGTGATTTGGTTATCTATACAGAGGTCAGATTTGTCTGTAAATTGTTAATGCTGGGTAATTGAGTGTGCAGGTTTTAGCCATTAGAATAGCTCCACCTTTCATGTATGAGGTTCTTGACTACCTATTTAATTAAATAGAACAAATTTTGGTTAGAATATGCAAGTTTTTATGTTATACTTCTAACCCTATGTTTACCATGGTTTTACTGTCAAACTCTTTAAGGGTTTACATTTATTTATAAACCCTATGTCTGTAAATTAATTCCTGTCTAAGAAATATTTAGGGTTTATTTCTGCTATACTTAGTCCTGCATTTATTTATATCTTAAACTGTGTTTCCTTAAAACCTAGAAACTACTCTAACAATTGCTAGATGTTTATTTACCTATGAACTCTACTGGAAAATTTCATATTGCCAGCAGAACTAGAATTAGGAATAAAAGTCTATTTCAGGTTTAGGTATAAACAAACATAAATATAAAACAAAGTTAACTAAAGTATAGTAAACAGAACCTAATAAATAAATCATCATATAATATCAATTATAAACAAAACCATATTCTAATTAAGCAATATTATTGTCATGTCCCCTCCCACCTCAGAGGAGAAACGTGACCATAGCCCCACACATTTGATGAATGTGCGTCCAGGTCGAAGTTCAATCTATTCAACTCTATGTAAGAATTCCCCAAATTCCCAATAGTAGAGAAATTGGTCCCGTTAGTGATCCATTCGATGATCCACAAAAAAAATCTTAGAGGATATCAAATGATGAAGAAAGCTCACAACTAAAATCCATCGTCACAATCTGTTCCACATCTAGAAACAGATCGATGATGGAGAATCAATCCCGCAAGATTCAACGATGTGGAAAAATTGAATCTAGGAAATCAAGGAAATATGAAAATTTCGGTCTCTCATCCCACATCCTGCATTCCAGATTCCACATTATGAATCCTAGAACCTGCATACTGCATTCCTCATTTTGCGTTCTGATTCTCGCATCTCGCATGCGGAACAGACCAACGTGGAAATAATCAATTGCAGAATTAGAGATCGTGAAGCCACATCCTACATTCCTGCATGTAGAAAGGTGGGTTTTGGAAGGAAATCGGTGGGGAGGGGAATCCATGAAAGGGTGTTTTCGCATTCAAGGTCCCACATCCTGCATCTCACAAGTTGCGGAAAGGAAAGTTGCGAAAGGATATTTTTGCGAAAACTAAACCTGCTAACAGAAGTCTTGGACAAATTGATCATTCAGGCCATCACCAATTCGGCCATCGAAGCACCATAACTTAGTTTAAAAATGCATTGAATGAAACATACATAGATGCATACAATTTAAATTATACAACGGAATCAATTCATCAATTCAACACATTAAATAGGTTCATCATATTTCATGAAGCAAATACAATTTACAGAGATTAACACAAAGATACTTATCTTTGAAAGAAGTTGTTCCACAACCAACTATGTCGCTGTAATGTTCCACCCATCCATAGGCTAGTGTGCTCATCAATATCTCAACAACACTTCCACCCCCGAGCTGGGCATGATTCCCACATGGTATAAGGGATACTAGAAGGCTCACACATAGCCAAGAATACAACCAAACTCAACCAAGCCAACACAATTGGGTTTATCAGGCTATAAGAAAACAAGCCAATATACTGTTGGGTTTATCAGACTGTAGTTAGTCAAGCCAAAATTCTCATTAAGGACCAACCAAGCCAACTAACAGATGGGTTTATTAGGCTGCAAAGGAATTGGAAAGCTTGAACTGCTAAGCTAGTGAGCTCAACCACCGAGCTATGGACACCTGCACTAGATCGGGCTTGGATCCTAAGACATCTACACACCCAACACATGGAAGAATCCCCTTCTATGTTACATAGTCCCTCGGGCTATGCCTTTCCTTCTAGTGCTGTTCAGGGAGTACAAAGAAAAAAATCAGCCCCTCTAGATCTATTTGTGAGGTTCCTTCCTACACCAGGTTTATCAAGCTAGTTCAGATCCAATTCCAATCCAGACCATTTCAGACCAAGGCCAAATATGCACACACAACAGACCACAATGTTAACACAGAAAAACAAGCTTCCACTCCCTCTGTGACAAAGGAGACCATTGCACAACCACGCTCAGGATGGTAACAACAGGCGAACAAAACAGAAAAAACACGGTTCTGCAAAACAAGAAAACAACATAGAAAAAAACATTGTTCTACAAAATAGGTGAACAACATAGAACAAAACATGGTTCTGCAAAACAGGTGAACACCACAGAACAAAACACGGTTTTACAAAACAGGAGAACAACACAGAACAAAACATGATTATGCAAAACAGGCGAACAACACATAACAAAAGACGGTTTTGCAAAACACGCGAACAACATAGAACAAAAGATGGTTATGCAAAACAGGCGAACAACACAGAACAAAACACGGTTCTGCGAAACAGATGAACAACACAAAACAAAAGATGGTTCTGCAAAATAGGCGAACAACACATAACAAAACACGGTTCTGCAAAATATTCAAATGCACAACGCGCATGCACAGGATGGAATAGGGAAATATCTGAATCGACCACAATGTTTTGGGTGAAATCCAGATGATGGACTGCACATGCACAATGTGGAAAAAAAAACTGAAAACATTGAAGGATGGATGATCAAAACGTCCTGCCACTCCCCACAACGTTTGGGAAGATGAAAATGTGAGTGCATGAGGGGAAAATGAGCATATGTTTTGTGGGTGTTTTCTTTTGACACATGGATTTTCCCCCATGGCTCAAGGTTAAACATTCCCCCTCCTCGTTCCTTAGGAAATCATACCCCCATATCATTATTTGTTGCATTGACATAGCTGGTTGTGGGTTTTTTTAATTAAATTGCATATTTATATGATGTCCAAAATTATATACTGTGCTTGACTTAGCACCATAAACTGTAGGCATCAATCTTGATCACCTATACACAAAACATCAATCAGTGGTAGGGCCTTGTCCTTGAGCTCCTTGCCATGATTCCATACAATATTTTCATCATATATATTTAATGCAAAATGGGGTCAAAACGAGGGTGTTACATTCCACTCCCCCTTCAACATGATTGTCCTCAGTTCTTTACAAAATTGAACAAAAATTATACACGAGTACCATACTTAATGCTCTGCAAAATTGAACAAAAATGGATGTGCCAATAGCATGGCATTATCCAGCTCCCATGTAGCCTCTTCAAGACCATAGTGATCCTATTGCACATTTACTTGCCATATGGCCCGATTCTAGAGCAATGTGACCTTCCTGGTGAGGATGCACATTGGCTTGATTTGGAATTCTCCTTCGGGTTCCACCTGAATCACATCCCAATTTATCACATGGTTAGGATCATGTACATATCTCTTAAGCAAAGAAACATGAAAAACATTATGAGCCCTAGTGCTAGCAGGAAATGCAAGTCTATATGCAACTTTCCCTATTCTTTCAAGCACTTCAAATGACCCATAGTATCTAGGTGACTTGGCACAAATTCCAAGCTTCAAGGAGCTCTTCTTTGTCCTGACTCTGAGGTAAACATGATCCCAACACTGAACTCTTTGTTACCCTATGCTTATCTACATAGCTTTTCTGTCTGTCCTGGGTTGCTTTCAGATTCTTCTTGATCCTTACAACTTCCTGCTCTATCTCCTTGAGAAATTTTGGACCAAGAACAACCTTGTTCACTGGATTATCCCAAGTCACTAGTGTCCTACACCTCCTTCCATACAAAGCTTCATATCGACTCATCCCCAAATATGCTTGTTTTCCATTGTTATAAGTAAACTCTACCAAGTGTAAATAAAATTCCCACTTGGTTTGTTTGTCCATCACATACATGCAAAGCATGTCTTCAAGCACCCAGTTAACTCTCTCTGTCTGCCCATCAGTCCGAGGATGGTAGGCAGTGTTGAAATTCAACTTCATTGCTAAATCTGAAAACAATCCCTTCCAAAAATTGGAAGTGAACTTGAAATCTCTGTCAGACACTATTTCCTTAGGCAATCTATGCAATTTCAAAATCTCTTTCATGACTTAGGGGTGAAAATATGAAGTTGGGAAACAATTTTGCTTGTTTTTTGGCAAAACAAACTGCAAAATTTTATGTTTTTCAACTTCAACCCCTTCAAAATGATATCTCCCTTAGGAATTTCACCCTTAAGTAAACACACAAGTTTTAGAGAATTGAATTAGCCACATACTCATATTTAAAAAAAAAAAAACATTAACATATAGTGGGGAAAATTTGGAGGGCACCAACGACATATACTTTAAAATTTTAAGTATGAATAATGAGTGACCTGTGTGCCCTCCATTTTTCTTACAGATAGTTATTCATTTTAGGGAAATAAAATTTATACGCATAATATACATAGATTGAACTTGTGCATGGACTATATTTTGAGGTTTTTCAGACTTCATAACTATTTTTTATTATTTATTGAAACACCATAAGTTCAGAAAATGGTGCATTATCGACACATGTTGGTGAGATTCAATTTTCTTTTTAGTGTTACACTTATTGGAAAAAATAAAATTACCCTTTTGAAGAGGACAAGTCAATTATGATTTCTATGAATATTTCAAAATTTTTGGTGTCTTCTTTGTTATGATATTGAATTTTCAATTCGAGTGATTTTCAGAATAACAAAATTCTTAAGGGATAAGGTTTAGAAAAAAATTATTAATAAATAGAAATTAAAATTGAAATGAAACCATTTTTATATCATTAGAAACTAGATTCAGAGATGAATCCATTGATAGCAAGTCCGACTAATAATGTTTAAAATTTACATGGGTTTGGCCTTACTGAAGTTGCAGATTCTAGAAAGATGCCAGATATTTTCGCAGGTTTTGTTGACCATGAACTCTCGGCCGAAAAAATATCTCCAAACTCTCGGCCAAGAGTTTAGTTCAAACTCTCATCCAAGATTTTTTTTTAAATACATCGCGGTTATTGGTTCAAACTCTCGGCCTAGAGTTTTATTGAACTCTCGGCCGAGAGTTTGAACTCTCAGAAAGTCTTGGCCTAGAGTTTTTTAAACTCTTAGCCTAGAGTTTGAGGTTGAATTTTTTTCACGTTTTCATTCGTGCGTCCTCTTTTTTTTCCATTCCATTTTTCATACAATGGTTTCCCAACTTTGTGTTTTCACCCAAAGATATTTGCAATGTCATCAGTCTTATGCGTAGACTTAACTAGTATAAAATGTGTATCCTTTGTCAACTTGTCCACCACAACCATGATGGAATCATGTTGTCTCCAAGTCATTGGAAATCCTGTAATAAAGTCCATGGAAATAACTTCCCATTTCCATTATGGAGCTGGAAAAGACTGCAACAAACCTGTTGGGTGTTGATGCTCAACCTTCACCTGCTGACATTTCATGCACAACCATGTCATTTTTCACTCCTGGCCAAAACTACTACTTTCTAGCTATAGCAATTGTCTTCTAATATCCTAGGTGACCAGATAATGGAGCTTGATGCATCTCATCCATAACAACCCTCCTCAAATATTGTACATTTGGAGTATAAATTCCGTTCTTATAAGTACGGAGTCCATGTTCTTCTAATTTATATCCCTCATACTTCTTTTCAAGGCTTTGCTGCTGCAACTTGTCTTTTACTTGCACAAATAATTCATCTTCAACAACATGATTAACAATCTGTTGTCTCAAATATGACTGGAAAATAATAAGAGATTCCACATATATTTCCTACACCTTCTTACTGAGTGCATCAACTACCTTATTCTCTTTTCCTTTTATGTGTTTGATTTCAAAATCAAACTCACATAAAAACTTCAGCCATCTAACTTGCCTAAAATTTAGATTAGGATGATCAAACAAATACTTCAGACCACAATGGTTTGTTCTTATCTCAAATATTTTTCCCATTAAGTAATGCCTCCACATCTTGAGAGCATGTGCTATGGCCGCAAGTTCCAGATAATGAGTGACATAGTTCTTCTCATGCTCCTTAAACTTTCTTGACTCATAACATATTACGTGGTTGTCTTGCTTTAGAACTCCTCCAAGTTCTTGACTGCATGCATCAGTGCATGCCACAAAATATTTCTCTGGGTCTACAACTTTCAAGACTGGCGCACTGTGAGAATATTCTTCAATTGCTGAAAAATTTCTTCACACCTCGACATCCTTTCAAACTTTTCCCCCTTCCTTTGCAAAGAAGTGATGGAATGTGCAACCTTGGAGAATCCTTCAATGAATCTTTGGTAGTATCCTGCAAGCCCCATAAAATACCTTACATCTGTCACATTTATGGGAGTAGGCCAATTCATAATGGATTCAATCTTTTTAGGGTCCATAGATATACCCTCTTTTGAGATAATGCGACCCAAGTACTGAATTCTATCTGTATAGAAGTCACACTTGCTCAACCTTGTAAACAGTGTATGCTCCCTCAGCAATTGTAATGTCAATGTCAGATTCTCTTCATGATATTCCTCATTCTTAGAATAAATAAGAATGACATCAAGGAAAATAATAACAAACTTGTCTAAATACCTGCTGAAGACACTATTCATAAGGCACATAAATGTAGCTGGTGCATTTGTGAGACCAAATGGTACCACTACAAAATCATAATGTCCATGCCTTGTCCTAAAGTTTGTCTTATGAATGTCTTCATCCTTGATTCTCACCAAATGGTAGCCGGACCTCAATTCAATCTTGGAAAATACTTTTTCTCTTCTCATTTGATCAAAGAGGTCATCAATTCTAGGCAAGGGATATTTGTTCTTCACGGTGGCTTTGTTCAGTTGTCTGTTATCAATACACAATCTAAGTGTTGCATATTTCTTCTTCACAAATAGAACTGGTGCTCCCCAAGCAGACACGCTCGGCCTTATATACGTCTTTTCCAACAAATCTTGTAGTTGCATCTTCAGTTCTATCATTTCTGGTGTACTCATCCTATAGGGTGTCTTGGACACTGGTGCTGCTCTTGGAACAAGTTCAATTGTGAGGTGAATGTCTCTCTTTGGAGGAAGCCCTGGAATCTCATAAGGAAAAACATCCCTGAATTCTTGTAATACGGGATAGTCCTCCAACCTAATAGTTTCATTCTCTATTGCTTCCACAACATGAGTTGCATACACTCTGCAACCCTTCCTACAAAAATTATTCAACTACATTGCTGAAATATGCCTCACAGAAATCACCTTTGGAATGCCTCTTACAACTCTTGGGTTCCCTTCGTCGTCCATGCATTCAAAAGTCTTATTGTAACAATCAAGCTTTACCTTGTGAGATTATAATGAATCCATTCCAATGAGAACATCGTAGGAACCAAGTGGTAGAAGATTTAGATATACACAAGTGACCAATCCATTCATCACCAATGGACATTTTTCCACCACTTCAATAACCTTTCTCTTAGTTACAGTGGCTAGCTGAACTAACCATGTTTTGCTATGCTTTAATTTCTTAAAAAAACAAATATCCACTACTTTAGGAGCAATGTAGCTGTGATTCGAACCAGGGTCAGTCAAAATAGAAACAGATTGCTCAACAATCTTACTTACAACTTCAACCACAATTGACTAGTGATATGCCTAGAGGTCCTCTAGTGCTGCATAGATTCTAGGGATGACCCTTGCTACTTGACCCATTGTTTTTGCTTCTTGAATGTTGTAAGATGGCCTTGCATTCTCATTCTCAAGTGGAAAATACTTGCGCATGTGGGGTCCTCCACATTTTCAACATTGGAGTGGTGCTATGTTCTGTTGTGGATCTCTTGGATCTTCTCCCACCATTCTAGCTGGATGTTTCTCAACTTGGGATGGATGCTTTTGCTGATTCCTGAAGTTAGAAGGTTTGAAACCTTTCTTTCTTTGGTCAGAATTCTCATTCTTCTTATCCTTCCATGTCTTATGATAATCACGTTTTCCTTTGCTCTACTCATAGAAATACTTATCTTTCCTTATCGCTTCTTCCATAGTTCTAGGTTCATAAAACTCAATTCTATCTTTGTAAGACTGAGGGAATCCACTCAGAAAATGATGGATTTTTACTTTTTCATCTTTGATGTAACTGACATACCTCAAAACCTCCAAGAACTTGTTTGCATACTCTTCCATGGTCTGCTGTCCCAATCTAAACTCATGGAATTCTTTGATCTTATCATCATAGTACATGTCAAAGAGGTACTTCTGCTTGAAATACTTATGGAACTATTTCCACACAATATTCCTTTCATTAATCTTCTTCACTTTCCTGAAGTGCTCCCACCATATGGATGCTCTTCATGTCAAGTTGAAGATGGCTACTCTAGCCTTCATATTTCTTGAATAGTCTTGGACTTGGAAATATTTCCTCATCCCAAGAACCCAAGATTTAACTTCTTGACCATATTTTGTCTCACCATTGAAGGTAGGAGGCCTTTCCTTCTTAAATTCATCATGTGAATGGTTCTAGTAGCACCTCTTGCTCTTATTCTCATGAGAAGAAGAACTTGAACCACCATTGGATCTTTCAGAATCATATGACCCACTAGGAGATCTCTTTATTCCTCTAGTAGCGCTCTTACTTCCTTCTGGTCTTGTTTTCCGGTCCTCAGAGTTCATCCACCTTTGAATGTCTGTAAAACTCTATAGCATGGTTGCATTCAAGTGATTCTGCTCCTCCGACTTCTTAGCCAATATTTCATTGTCTTCCCTGTGACTTTCCATCTCCACCCTTAGGCTTCTCATGGTGGCATCAAAATCTAGAGGAGTATCTTGAAACCTCCTCCCATTAGGCTCTGTCTCAGCATTTCCAATTCGGATATTTTCCCCCATAACATCTTCCTCGTATTCATTGGGGTTCTGTGCATCATCACCCCTGTCAGTTCTCATGGCTCATCCAAACCAACTTTATTGAACTACACTATTTGGAATGCTGCCCTGCGACTATAGTTCTGCAAAATGTGTTAATAACAATTTTGTTAGATAATTTCAAAATCAAAACCACTTACCCATTACCCATAGTAGTTTTATTTGTTATGTAGCTAACAATATTTTGAAACCGTTTACCAAAAACTATGTTAACTGTTCAACTTGGCCCATTTAAGCCCTAGCGCTGCAACCAACAGATTTGATACCACACTGTCACACCCCCTCCCACATCAGAGGAGAAACCCGACCATAGCCCCACACATTTGATGAATGTGCATCTGGCTTGAAGTTCAATCTATTCAACTCTGTGTAAAAATTCCCCAACTTCCCAATAGCAAAGAAATTGATCCTATCAGTGATCCATTCGACAATCCATGAAGAAAATATCAGAGGAGATCAAATGACGAAGAAAGCTCAGAACTGAAATCGACGGTCAAAATTTTTTCTGCATTTGGAAACAGACCGACGACGGAGAATCAATCCCACAAGAGTCAATGGTGCAGAAAAATTGAATCTGCAAAATCAGGGAAATATGAAAATTTTGGTCTCGTCCTGCATCCTGCATTCCGCATTCCGCATTCCGCATGCAGAATAGACCGTTGTGGAAATAATCAATTATGGAATTAGAGATCGTGAAGCCGCGTCCTACATTCCTACATTTCCGCATCTTGTATCCCGCATTCTCGAATGCAAAAAGGTGGGTTGCGAAAGGAATTATTCAAGGAAGGGAATTCATGGAAGGGCGTTTTCACATCCCGCAGGTTGCAAAAAGGAAATTCCCTGAAGGATATTTCTGCGGAAACTCAACCTGCTAACATAAGTATTGGACATATTGATCATTCAGGCCATCACCAATTCGACCATCTAAGCACCATAACTTAGTTTAAAAATTCATTGAATGAAACATACATAGATGCATACAATTTTAATTATACAACAGAATCAATTCATCAATTCAACACAATAAATAGGCTCATCATATTTAATGAAGAAAATACAATTTGCATAGATTATCACAGAGATGCTTATATTTGAAATAAGTTGTTCCGCAACCAGCTACGTTGCTGCAACGTTCCACCCAACCATATGCTAATGCGCTCATCAATCTATCAACAAGATCGTTGGGCCTCGAAATTGTCTTTTATAATGGTCTTATTTACATTAATTTCTGACCTATTTACCGTAATTTGATACATCTATGTTCAATAAGGTTGTCTTTTACTCTATTTTATAAATTAAAATCTCGTAAATGTAAAAAAAGACAAATATGTTATTTTTATGTATTAAATGTAGTATTTTGCAAATACTAGGTGTTCTGCACTCCATTCATCCCCTTCTTTCGGTCCTAAGTTTTTCACTAAGTTTAATAACATGTTTCTTATTGGTTTACTGCCTAGATTTAAATTTGTTCTCTAATTCTTGTTGGTTCCATGATATTTGCATATACAAATTAAAAATTTGAATTAATAACATGTCTTTAACACTGTTTCAAATTTAACAAATAAACCAATAAATAATAAAAAGATTATTATTATTATTTAAATATATACTAATCCCTTTTTAATATAAACATAACATAAAAAAAAAAAATAGTCATTACATAAAACAAATAAACATAAAACAAAGTCAAACCACGTTTTAATAATTTTTGTTTTGATTCTTAAAACAATTTGTTAGTTTGTAACAATATTTTAAATTAACAAAATTTCTATACTCATGCATTTTTTTTGTATGTAGGTTCACGAATCTACACATCTTGGATTGACATATACGCAATTGATATATCATTTAAGCACATGCAGTCTATTTAATAAAATGGTTCATGTGGGGGAGGCCAACTCCAGGAATCCAACATTCAGTTCAACAACCC
Source organism: Pseudotsuga menziesii (assembly GCA_001517045.1). NCBI lineage: Eukaryota > Viridiplantae > Streptophyta > Pinopsida > Pinales > Pinaceae > Pseudotsuga > Pseudotsuga menziesii. Next base: position 26,334 of record LPNX010830183.1, on the reverse strand, counting down.
AGCACTCAACCTTCAACGTAGCCAACAAACTAGCATAAAATCCGCTCATAATGCGGATTTATAAACAAATCTTAGTTACAGGTCATCCAGACATTCATCAAGACGCCCATGTAGACCACGTGTTTTTAACAGACAGTTTATTTTCGGGTTAGATTTTTGGGAAAACAGAAATGAAATTGAAAATTATGGCATATGGGTTTTGTGTAGAATAGTCCCATTTCGGTCTCCATGAGGAATTTTCTCCAAATTCATAACAATTTGGGAGAAAATCGTGGTTCTCTGAAACTAAATTTTCTAGAAATTGTGGTTGGTCGTTTTCTGAATTCGTGGGTAGTTGTTACAATAGTAATGAACCTCTATTTTTAGAAAGAGGTGGTCAACCTGATCTCCATTGTAATCATATTATAAATACCTTTTTGGTTTTGAAGAGGAGGAGGAAAAACTCTTTGTAAAAATTTTCTTCAGTTTAATAAAAAGTAATTATTTCAGCTGTTTGTGATCATTCTCGTTTCTCTGCTAATGATCGGTGACTGAGTAGTGTAGGAACGCAGCCGCTGATTGCTGAGAAGGGCCCCTCAACAACCAAAGGTTCTATTTGTGTATATTCATCAGTTTCTTTTTATGTTTGTAAATAACTCATTTTGTTTATATATATATTACATTTTCCTGTAAGTTATTTCATTTCTACAAGCAAAAAGTCTATTTTCTTGTAGTTGACACTTTGTTGTTTATTTCCTACGATTTTATGCAATTCTTTCCTTCAGAATCCATACAGCTGGCTAGTCGTCTCTCTGTTTAGGTTGTCTTTTCAGCCTTATGTTCGTCCCTGTATGGAGACTGTTTTTCAGCCTTCTATTTGTCCCTCTATGTAGATTGTTTTTCAACCTTCTGTTCATCCCTCTTTGCAAACTGTGTTTTAGCCTTCTGTTCACACCTTAATGCAGGCTGTCGTTCTACACTTTATCCGCAATTTTAAGAATTTTTAGTATTTTGTTTTTGTAGAAATAGTTAGTTAAGGTAAAGGTTAATTTTTCAGCTTTCCACCATGTTATGTAGATAGTTGGGATTCAAATATTTTTACTTTTAATTTTTATCATGATTTAGATAGTTTATGAGTTACTTTCATTTGTTTTCATGCCTAAAACCTAGATTAGCTTAAGCTTGTTTAAAATATTGTCATATAATTTGTAGAATATTAGTTTGTCTCATTTCTGAAATAGGTTTAGCATTCCATTTTTAGTTTTCATTTGAGCCCATAATCAACCTTTCATTTCCAATTACAGAGCATTTCATTGTCTTAGGCTTTGCTAGTTTCATTTCTTCAAGTTATTTCATTTAAGTAGATGTAAATGATTAGTACTTAGTTCCAAATTCAAGCTTAATAGGTTCATTTAGATTTTAAAGATGCATTGGTTTTTAGTATTGTAAAGTTTGATGATAAAAGTTCACATAACCAAGTTTAGCGTAAGTTTACTTTTCAAGTTGTAAATTACTTGCATGATCTTTTTATGATTGGTTAACATTCTTTAGTTTATGGTATAGTTTGCTGAAGAGATATAGTAGAAGTATTTTGTTTTCTGTTGTAGGTTTGCTTACAGAGTGAATATATTTCCAATTATTGTTTTGTACTTAGTTTTAGATTATAAAGTTCCAAGTTTAGTTTGATTTGATTAGTTTATTGTTTTGCAAAGCATTTATTTACACTTGGTCTTTAGAATAATATTTTCTTTGCTTTCTATGAATCCACAGTTACTTGTTTTTCTTTCTATGAATTTCCAATTAAATAATTCATTGCTTTCCATAACTTAGTTTCACTTGCATTCTTAAATAGGTATTTACTTATGCATACATGGAATAGTCTCCAATTTATAATATAGATCAGATAATTTTATGCAAGTAGTTAGTTTTGCTCTCATTAGTTAAATCGCTTTCGGACCAAGTGACTGCTTTCTAGAATAGATTAGCATAGAGTTAGAATAGTTTGAATCTCAATTATTAATCAGTTTCCTTCCTTTATAGAATACATTAGATTAGATTTGAAATAATAGTCACTTTTCAAGTTCTTAGTTAATTTCCTATTTTCATAGATAGATTAAAATTCTTACATTTGAATTATGAAAGTCATGCATGTAGATTAAGATCATATATTTGAATGTTAGTGCATTTGCATTTTTAGTTAGATCAGGTTAGTTCAAGCCTTCAATCTTGCACATATAGTGTTTGCATCTTACAAGCTCCCTTCCTGGGTTGACAATTAAGTGTTGAATTAGATAGTGCATATTTTACCCAACATTTTGGTGTCATTACTGGGGAGGTGCTAAAGGGATTGGAGTTTAGGTAGATAAAGGTAGATAGGTTGACTTTACATTAGATAGAAAGGGGCAGGGGAAATGATAAGATGAAAAAATGACTTCACTACGGAATTTCCATAGTGTGACAGCGTGACGCATCCACTTTAGTGGGTCACCCCAAATCTTTCTTGTTCCTTTTTCGCACAAGTGTGTTGCTTCACGCAAAGTTTGATTTACTTTTCTTAACTGTACTTTTTTTTAAATGTAGATAATTTACTTTTCCATAGTTTAATTTCATGTACATGTGTCTTGCAAATTTAGCTTGTTTACTTTCCTTCCATTTATTCTTATGCAAGTGTGTTATCTCTTCAGTAAGCTTAGGTGTTGCATTCAGATTTGTTACGTTCGATTCTTTTTTTTTAGGTGTGTTTATGTTTGTCATAAGGTATTTTCTTTTCAAGTGTGTGATATGTTTTATAATTAGATTCTAAAGTAAAGAAAAAATATAAAAATAAAAATAATTTTTTTTTGGGTGTTGTAAGAACCCCAGAGACTAATCATTGTGTGAAGCAGGACCTATCAACCGACAAAATGGATTCAAAGGTGCTCATTAGAATGAGAGAACTCTCTCAAATCCTAGAAACAACTGGGATCTTGATCTCTCAAGAATAAAAGATATTGACAATAGTTGAGAGCTTATCAACCTCTCCCGAAATAACAGACGAACTAAAATCCCAAGAACTACAAAAAGATGTTCTTTGCGAGACTGCAAAAGAAGCTGATACATTAGGGATTATATCCGAAGGAGAGAAACCAAAAATTAAAGAGTTCTTGATATACATGACAACAGATCGATCATGTGCTCAAACAACTTCTCAACTAGAAGAACAAGATCTTTATGACATAGAAAAGAAAGGTGAGTACCAAGACTACATCGAAAGATGGTTTTGAGGAGGTAACTCGACCGAAATACCATTCCTTCATTTGTCACCTATTGATGCAAAGAAAAGTAAGTTGGTTGAACTTCTACATTCAGGTAATCACTGCAACAATCTTTTCATATGTGGATAAATGTACAATTCTCATTTTGCTTCGCACTTGGTTTCATTGGAAAATCTCGAATACTTGAATAAACACGTTTTCTTTCTTCTTAGGGTAGGGAATTATGTATATAAATAAAATGTTGCATTCTTAGTTTAGGGAATATTGCAACTTCGTTTTTTTTCTTGCTTTCTTTTCAAATAAAAGAACTAAGAATACGATCATGTTAATGACTAAACCAAAACAATCTTACATCATTATTCATTTTCATACATGCATATTTCTTATTATACCAGTTACTTAAGACCAACTTTAAATATCATGGGGACTTGTCATAAATTAAGGTCTATCTAAAAGTTAGAGGTCACTTGTACATCCTAGCTTCATTATTAGGGCATGTTATTTAAGCATCTTTAGTACTGGGTAGCATAAGGGTGGATGAAATTTCTACTTTCTGGGGAACACTACTATAATTCTATATGAAAGAGGCAATATTTGGGACTAGAGATACCTTTCATTCATGATCTTATGGCTTCATCCAATTTACACTAAAACCATCAATCGTGTGTATCTTTGATTTAGTAGATTCCTATTGTAACCTTTATTTTGGTTCCATGATAATAAAAAAGAGAAGACTAGCTATCCTCCAATCCATATACCATCCCACCCTGTCGCATGGTTTTCAGGGTTGCTCCCCCACCACTCCTTCATAGGAAAAATCATTTGTTGAATATCTATAGGAATTGGAAACATTGGGACAAGAGCCTCTGATAGAAAATGGGTTTAAGAGGTTAACTCGTTGAGGTACTGAACAGGCTCGCTGGCAGCGGGTACCAGCTTGTGGTATGACTAGGTAAACCCAATAGGGTACTGAACATGCCCGACTGAAAGAGGGGAATCTGCTTGGGAATGACAACTTGTTAAAAAGAGAGAAAAAAAAGTCTAAAAAAAGAGAAAATATATGAAAATGACTTTGTGATAATAAAGGTTGTTGTGGGTCTACTGGAGGAAGGTATGCATGTTTGATCTGAAGAAAATGAACTCCATCAATGTGCCATTTGAGAATGTTTGTAAGTTGCACTTAAGACCCTGTTATCTAAATTCATACCATACTTAGGATATCACTATCCTAGAAGTGGGACCCATAAACTTAGAAATCTAATGAACTTGAAATGCAAACTTTGTCCATATTTACTTGAATAATGATAAACCTTTGAGAAGTAGTAGGGATGAGTGGTTTTCTATAGGCTTTATAGACTATCTATACCCTCATGTTTTTTAATTTAATTCAATATTTATTCATTCATGGCATGAGAACATGCCATACCTTCGGTCTGGGGAGAGATTCTCAATTTATACGGTCTTCATAAGCATGAATTATTATTAGTTGCGGAATTGTATGTATTAATACATATTAAATAAAATGAAGTTGTTTTTGTCATCTCATAACATAACTTTTTTTTTCTAAGATCTAGTTTTTTGTCATAATAAATTTGGCTTAGTTTTGTTGAACGATTTCCTATAAACTATTTATGATCAAGCAGAGTTTTTGATTAAATGAAATACCACTTTCGATTCATTCATGGCACGAGGACGTGCCATACCTTTGGTCTAGGGGTATGTTGGGCCTCGAAATTGTCTTTTATAATGGTCTTATTTACATTAATTTCTGACCTATTTATTGTAATTTGATACATCTATGTTCAATAAGGTTGTCTTTTACTCTCTTTTATCAACTAAAATCTTGTAAATGTAAAAAAAGACAAATATTTTATTTTTATTATTTAAATGTTGTATTTTGCAAATAATAGGCGTTCTACACTCCATTCAGGCCCTTCTTCCGGTCCTAAGTTTTGCACTAAGTTTAATAACATGTTTCTTATTGGTTTACTACCTAGATTTAACTTTGTTCTGTGATTCTTGTTGGTTCCATGATATTTGCATATACAAATTAAAAATTTGAATTAATAATACGTCTTTAACATTGTTTCAAATTTAACAAATAAACCATCAAGTAATAAAAAGATTAGTATTATTATTTAAATATATACTAATCTCTTTTTAATATAAACATAACATAAAAAAACAAATAATCATTACATAAAAAAAAGTCAAATCACGTTTTAATAATTTTTGTTTTGATTCTTAAAACAATTTGTTAGTTTGTAACAATGTTTTAAATTAACAAAATGTATATACTCATGCATTTTTCTTGTATGCAGGTTCACGAATCTGCACATCCTGGATCGACATATACACAATTGATATATCATTTAAATACATGTAGTCTATTTAATAAAATGGTTCACGTGGGAGAGGCCAACTCCAAGACTCCAACATTTAGTTCAACAACCCAACACTCATCCTTCAATGTGGGCAACAAACTAGCATAAAATCCGCTCAGAATCCGGATTTATGAACAAATCTTATTTTTAGGTCATCCAGACGTCCATGCAGACCACGTGTTTTTAATAGACAATTGATTTTCGGGAAAACAGAAACGAAATTGAAAATTATGGTACATGGGTTTTGTGCAGAATAACCCCATTTCGGTCACTGATAGCCATTTGAGAGAAAATCGTGGTTCTCTGAAACCAACTTTTCTAGAAATTGTGGTTGGCCATTTTCTGAATTCGTGGGTAGTTGTTACAGCAATAATGAACCTCTATTTTTAGCAAGAGGTGCTCAACCTGATTTCCATTGTAATCATCTTATAAATACCTTTTTGGTTTTGAAGAGGAGGAGGAAAAACTCTTTGTAAAAATTTGCTTCAGTTTAATAAAAAGTATTTATTTCAGCTATTGGTGATCATTCTCATTTCTCTATTAATGATCGATGACTGAGTAGCATAGGAACGCAGCCGCTGATTGCTGAAAAGGGTCCCTCAACAACCAGAGGTTCTATTTGTGTATATTCATCAGTTTCTTTTTATGTTTGTAGCAAAGTCATTTTGTTTATATATATATATTACGTTTTCCTGTAATTTATTTCATTTCTTCAAGCAAGAAGTCTGTTTTCTTGTAGGTAACACTTTGCTGTTTATTTTACGAGTTTTTATGCAATTTTTGCCTTCAGAATCCATACGGCCGGTCAGTCGTCTCTATGTTCATACTGTCTTTTCAACCTTCTGTTCATCCCTTTGTGCAGACGGTTTTTTAGCCTTCTATTTGTCCCTCTGTGCAGACTATGTTTTAGCCTTTTGTTCGTCCCTCTGTGCAGACTGTTTTTCAGCCTTCTGTTCGCACCTTAATGCAGACTGTTGTTCAACACTTTATCCGCACTTAGACAAAATTTTAATTCATTTTCAGAATTTTTAGTATTTGTTTTTGTAGAAATAGTTAGTTAAGGTAGAGGTTAATTTTCCAGCATTCCACCGTGTTATGCAGCTAGTTGGAATTCGAATCCACCTCTAACCATTCATATTTAGTTCTATATTAACACATAGATTAATTATTGCAGTTTTAATAATGATAAAATCCATTTATATTCAACACATTTTACTGATTCAAATGAGAAATAGTTTTAGTTTTATTTTTGATCATGACTTAGATAATTTATGAGTTACTTTCATTTGTTTTCATGCCTAAAACCTAGATTATCTTAGGCTTGTTTAAAATATTGTCATATAATTTGTTGAATATTAGTTTGTCTTATTTCTGAAATAAGTTCAACATTCCATTTGAGTCCATAATCAGCCTTTCATTTCCAATTACACAAAATTTCGTTGTCTCAGGCTTTGTTAGTTTCATTTCTTCAAGTTATTTCATTTCAGTAGATGTAAATGATTAATAATTAGTTCCATATTCAAGCTTAATAGGTTCATTTAGATTTTAAAGATGCATTGGTTTTCAGTGTTTTAAAGTTTGATGATAAAAGTTCACATAACTTAGTTTAGCGTAAGTTTACTTTTCAAGTTGTAAATTAGTTGCATGATCTTTTTATGATTGGTTAACATTCTTTAGTTTATGGTATAGTTTGCTAAATAGGTAGAGTAGAAGTATTTTGTTTTTCTGTTGTAGGTTTGCTTACAGAGTGAATATATTTCCAGTTATTGTTTTGTACTTAGTTTTAGATTATAAAGCTCCAAGTTTAGTTTTATTTGATCAGTTTACTATTTTGCAACGCATTTATTTACGCTTGGTCTTTATAATAATATTTTCTTTGCTTTATACGAATCCACAGTTAATTTTTTTTATTTTTACAAATTTGCAATTAAATAATTCATTGCTTTCCATAACTTAGTTGCACTTGCATTCTTATATAGGTATTTACTTACACATACATGGAATAGTCTCCAATTTATAATATAGATCAGATCATTTTCTGGAAGTAGTTAGTTTTTCTCTCATTAGTTAAATTACTTTCAGACCAAGCGACTGCTTTCTAGAATATATTAGCATATCGTTAGACTAGTTTGAATCTCAGTTATTAATCAGTTTCTTGCCTTCATAGAATACATTAGATTAGATTTTAAATTATAGTCACTTTTCAAGTTCTTATTTAATTTCCTGTTTTCATACATAAATTAAAATTCTTTCATTTTAATTATGAAAGTCATGCATGTATATTAAGATCATATAATTTCATGTTAGTGCATTTGCATGTTTAGTTAGCTCAGGTTAGTTCAAGCCTTCAATCCTGCACACATAGTGTTTTCGTCTCACAAGCTCCCTTTCTGGGTTGACAAATAAGTGTTTAATTAGATAGTGCATATTTTACCCAACAAGCACTGCCACCCCCGAGCTGGGCATGATTCCCATAGGGAATAAAGGATACTAGCAGGCTCACACATAGGCAAGAATACAACCAAACTTAATCAATCCAACACAGTTGGGTTTATCAAGCTATAAACAAAAAATACAATATACTACTGGGTTTATCAGACTGTAGTCAGTCAAGACAACACTTTCATTAAGGACCATCCAAGCCAACTAACATATGGGTTTATCAAGTTGCAAAGGAGTTGGAAAGGTTGAAATTATAAGCTAGTGATCTCAACCACCGAGTTATGGACACCTGCACTGGATCAGGCTTGGCTCCTAAAACATCTACACATCCACATCCAACACAAGGAACCATCCCCTTCTCTGCTACACAATACCTCAAGCTATGCCTTCCATTCCATTGTTGTTAAGGGTGTGCAAAGAAGAAAACCAACCCCTCTAGATCTATTTGTGAGGTTCCTTCCTACACCACGTTTATCAAGCTAGTTCATATCCAATTCCACTCTGGACCATTCCATAACAAGGCCAATATGCACACACAGCAAACCACAATTTTAACACAACAAAAAAAGCTTCCACTCCCTCTATGAAAAAGGATACCATTGCACAACCATGCTCAGGATGGTAACAACAGGTGAACAACACAGAAAAAAACATGGTTCTGCAAAATAGTCGAACAACACAGAACAAAGCACGGTTCTGCAAAATAGGAGAACAAAACAAGGTTCTGTAAAAGATGAAAACAACACAAAACAAAATACGGTTCTGCAAAATAGGTGAACAAGATAGAACAAAACATGGTTCTGCAAAATAGGCGAACAAGATAGAACAAAACACGGTTCTGCAAAACAAGCGAACAACACAGAACAAACACAGTTATGCAAAACAGGCAAACAACATAGAACAAAACATGGTTCTGCAAAATAGGAAAACACACAGCATGCATGCACAGGATGGAATAGGAAAAGATCTGAATTTACCACAACGTTTTAGGTGAAAGTCAGATTATGGACTACACATGCACAATGAGGAAAAAAAACTGAAAATGTTGAAGGATGGATGATCAAAATGTCCCGCTGCTCCACACAATGTGAGGGAAGATGAAAACATGAGTGCATGAGGGGAAAATGGGCATACATTTTCTAGGTGTTTTCTTTTGAAACATGGATTTTCCCCCATGGCTCAAGGTTAAACATTCCCCCTCCCTATTCCTTAGGCAATCATGCCCCCCTCTCATTATTTGTTGCATTGACATAGTTGGTTGTGGGTTTCTTTTAATTAAATTGCATATTTATATGATGTCCAAAATGATATACTGTGCTTGACTTAGCACCATAAACCATAGGCATCAACCTTGATCAACTATACACAAAACATCAATCAATGGCAAGGCCTTGGCCTTGAGCTCCTTTCCATGATTCCATACAAATTCTCATCATATATATTTAATGCAAAACAGGGTCAAAACCGAGGTGTTACAATTATATACTTACTAGTCTATATTTAAGAGTAATCATCAATCCCAAGTATTAAAGCTAGAAGAAGAACCATCGAATACCTCTCAAGGTCTATGTATATAATTCTACCAAGAATTAAGGCTAAACAATAATCCACATTAAATCAAACCACATTTTAATATACCAACTACATCCACAAAATCATATGCAGTAAAGGAACTATCATTATAATAAACCCATTTATTCTATAATTAAACAAACCCTTAAATATTTACGAACCACATTATAAATCGTATGCAATAATGAAATCCCAACACAATAAATCAACCATAAGGCTATGCACAGTAATCATTTAGAAACAAATATAAATACATAAAGGTCGCAGGATCAATTCCTATGGGCGTTTCACCCAAATCGCATCCATATAATTATAAACTCTCACAACCATAAATGACCCAGGATCTATTCATGTAGGGTCTATTTTATTTACAAGTCATTGTGAACAAATCCTGTAGGATTTCATCCTCACGTTGTAGCTTTCTACTATCAAATCCATGCTATATATTTATATATACGCAAGCTGTATTTTTTTAAATTACATCTAATCTCTACATGGTGGTCAAAAGACCTAGACAAAACTTACATACCGTAACTATCGCCCTAGGACTTTTTACATTTACAAACCATTTTAATAATTAAATACCAAGAAATAAAACCTTGTCAACACTATGCAATAGCCACAAAATCCTTTTGGAGGGTTCCATCCCAAGGCTACGACCCTTTTATCTACAACTTAAAATAATAATGTAAAACCCATTAAAAACCTATCAACGATTACCAACAACGACGACTCCTAAACGCAGGGTTATACCATAGTCGACCCTTATTTTCCAATTACATGGCTTAATCATAAAACATTGAATATATAACTAATACATTATCACAGCTACGATGGTGAGAACGCCAATGCCCCATATGGCATGGCCATAAAGCCATCAATGATGTCAACATTTATCCAAATAATAACGCAAACAATGATTTCAATTACACACAGTCCATTAATAAAAGTTATAACCACGAAAGAAACAAATTATGCAAATGTTGTATGTATTTACAAACATAATAATCATCAAAACCAATAAGGTCTTTTACTCAGTTGATTAAACTCCACCCTGCACCATTGCAAGCAATGGTGCTGCCGCCTTTCCATTAATATAAACTTATATACAAATACACAGAGCTGCCAAGAGTTACCTAGTCTCATTTTCCACACAAAGTACCCATTACCAATCTGAATACATTAAATTTCTGGCCTGAAGGAACTAAAACCCCACAAGCAAAACCCTAAGCCTTATCGCATTACAATTGTAATACCCATTAAAGTTACAGTCAGACCCCATCCAAAAACGCATCCATTAGAAGCCATATCCAAGTAATCGAAACCCACGATGAGTAATAATTCAGTCATAACAATGAAGCAAATGAGGAAACAAGTTAAACACTTGTTACAGGAGGCTTACTTGAATGGGTTTGGATTTTTCCACAGAGATACCCATGAAACACAACCCACATTTTTGCCACACCCTACAATCTGCAACACAGAGCAGAGGCCACTGTGAGAAGTATGCATGATAACCAAACTAAACAAGAAAATGATGCTGCTAAACCAGATTATCAACTTACATGTTAAGCCATTGTAGTCTCACCCCATTTTAAACTATGCAGGATAAGAGCACAAGCAGATAGGCTACGAATGACCCAAACCAACACATAGCCAAGCCCTAAGCTTGGGTGCCACTTTTCCCAATACGCATTTATGTCACCGACCTGGACTCCAATAATGTTTCCAAAACCCATAATCATACAATTTTCCACCATATAAAACCTTGTTCCAAATCAATGTGAAAAACATAAACCCGATTGTGCATCGAATTACTTAGGATTTAAGCCATAAGCCCATGGCATATGAAATATGCCATGGAATACTTTAGGGAAATGTTTTTTACAAATCTTGTTTCCAACTATTAAAACTACACACTAAGACTAGGTTAAAGCATGAACAAATTTATAATCCTTTATACCATAGTAAATCGGTGTCACATAAATAATAAGTGCAATAGTGACCAAGACACTATCATAGAATCTGTAAGCACAATAACATTAATCAGTGTAACATAGCCTAGTAAACCATCTATCCTGGTATAATTATCGTCTAAACAACCAGCGTATCACGATTAGGTTAGATCTGTGGAATGGAGTGCTAGTGATGAAATGGACAGTTGGGCCCGTTAAGCTTTTATAAACAGTTTTTTGTCGCCAAGTGCACCTGCACGTAAAGTGAACATAAATGCATTAGTTTGTCAGAACTAGGTAAGCCCGTTGTGACAAGTAGAAAACTGTTACCTCTCAGGCAGTTACAAGGGAAACTAGTCCTGCCACTCCACCCCTTTTTCCAATAACAAAGTTAAGTTAGAATGGTGTATACGACAGTAATAAAATGTTATAATCAATGAAGTACATAATCAAATAACTAACATACACATCAATGCGTAACCATAGATCAACATAGTAATAATCATCACAACGATGTAAGTAATACATTAATTAACCGCATCAAGAAATATGAAAGAAGAACGTAAGAACAACTTAAGAATTTACCTTATAGTAAACAAAGTATGACACATTCCGCACAAGTTCAAATAATGTCCAGTATAGGTATATTTGACTAGCCTAATAATTTTTTTTTTTTCAATTTTTGGGGACATTACAAGTGGTATCAGACCCCAGTGTCAACACTAAGAAACCAAATGGGGGTACCAGACATTCGTTGCAAGGAAAATAAAGTATGTTTTAAATTTTGTTAACTAACATAAATTTTTCCTATTATAAAAAAATTTGCAATTGCAGGAATATTTAAAAGAATAGTTCAGATCATGAACACTGAAGAAGATAACAACTGGCAAGGGAAGTTGAATACCCCCACCCGGGAAGGAGAACAGGGGGTGGAACTGAATTTTGATATAATGAAAGCCATACAAAGTATTCTAGAAGACTTGCAAAGTGTTAGAGATGATAATATGAATGAAATAAAGGACGATCAAGCAATTAATGAAGCATTGCTGTGGAACATGATGGGATAGAGTTCGCAGGGAAAACCCATTCATTCCACAAATCGGTTAAAGAATGAACCCTATCATAAACGGTCCAGTAGGCCAAGAGAAGAAGGAAAAGAGGAACATACCACTAAACCTCCATAAGGATATTATCACAGTCCCTATAGTGACGACTCTCTTTCTCCATGCAGAAAGAAACAAAGAAACGATGACAATCTCTAGGGGGAGTTCAGAAAAATAAAAGCTCCAACCTATGAGGGAGAGATGAACACAAGGGAAAAAATTGAAAAGTGGCTGTTGGGTATGAGAAAATATTTCCTATCATAACTACTCTAGCGAAATGAAGGCTCGACTGGCCATCTATAATTTAAATGGTAAAGTAGCGAGATGGTGGAGAGACTTGAAGCATACCAAGAAAGATGAGGTAAGAGAAATACGTTGGAGTAATTTCTACAAGATTTTTCAAGAAAAATATATGTCAGAAAGATTCTTCGACTGAAAAGTGAAAGAGTTTCACGGGTTACGTATGGGCTCAATGACTATGATGCTTTTATTGACATATTTTTAGATCTGTTACATTATGTGCCATACATCAAGGACGAGAAGGTAAAAATATAGCAGTTTTTAGGATGTCTTCCTCCCAACTTTTAGGAAAGGATTGAGTTTGACATGCCTAAAAACTTGGACACCACATTACACAAAGCTACGATTTGCTATGAGCATGGGAAGCTAAGGCAACAGAACCTAAACTAAAACAAAGATAGGTCTAAGAACTTTTTTGACAACCACAAATCAGGTTTTAACCCACCACCGTACATAAAACATAACAATAGTTTTCCAACGAACAAGAACTTCAAGAAATCATGTATAAAGACATATGTACCAACTGCAAATGCTAACAATCTAGTAGCAACTGGGGGAGCCAATTCTACCCCACTACAAATCAAATGCTGGAAATACAGCAGGCCTCATTATGCCTGATATTGTAAAACAAGATCAATTAGGTCTTACACAACTTACAAGAAGAACCAACAGTAGAGGACATAACATGAACACCACGTATTTATGCAGCCTTGGATGGCCGATAGGAAGACCATCAAGCTACCATGGTTGAGATAGAAGGTAATATCTTGAACACTTCTATTTCAATACTGATTGACCCCGGTGCTTGTTGGAGCTATGTATCACCTAAAATTGTTGATGTATGTAAAATAGGCAAAGTAAAACATGATAAACCTTGGCTGGTACAATTAGCCATGGGTACAAAACGTAACGTTTCACAAATAGTTAAATAGTGTGAGGTAAACCTGAATGGTTTTCCTACGAAAGTAAACCTGAACATCCTATCCTTAGGATCGTATGATATACTTATTGTCATGGACTGGTTGGAACAACACCATGTCATGCTTGATTTCTTACACAAGTCAATATTGTGTACATATAGCCAAAGCAATCAAGTGAAGATTCAAGGCATACTGAAGAAGGTTTCTGTAAGGCATATATCTATTTTACAAGAAAATAAGTGCATTAAGAAAGGTTGCAAGTTGTTTGTAGTAAATATCCAAGACATAGAGGCTAAGAGAGAACAACACATAGAGGAATTTCCCTTTCTTGTAGAATTGAAGGACGTATTCACCGAGGAAATCCCAAGATTACCTCCAAAACGAGACCTAGAGTTTTCCATTGAACTAACATAAGGATCAGTTCTGACTTTGAAAGCCCCTTACCACATGAGTGCAAAAGAGTTGGTGGAACTCAAATTGCAGTTGTAGGAGTTGATAGAGAAAGGATATATCCGACCAAGTGTGTCCCCTTGGGGAGCACCGATTCTTTTCATAAAGATCAAGGATGGTACGATGCAGATGTACAATGATTACCGTCAGCTTAACAAGATGACCATCAAGAACCAATACCCACTCCCTAGGATCGATGACTTATTCCATCAAGTACAAGGATCCAATTTATTTTCCAATATCGACTTACGATCTGGGTACCATCAGGTACAGATTCGCGAAGATGATATTCACAAAATCTCCTTTCGTACAAGGTACGGGCACTACGATTTTGTAGTAATGTCAGTCGGGTTGACCAATGCACCCAATAACTTTGTGTATATGATGAACGATATATTTCATAAATACCTGGATAAATTTGTTTTGGTCCTTATAGACGACATCCTAGTTTAGTATAAAAGTAAAGAGGAACACAAGGAACACCTTCGCATAGTACTACGAGTGTTACGAGAACACCAACTTTATGCCAAGTTTAGTAAATGCAATTTTTACAAACCATAGATACAGTACTTGGGTCACATCATCTCCCAGACCAAGATAGTTGTGGGCATAGCCCTACTATCGTCACCGACATTAGGTCCTTTTTGGGATTAGCCGAATATTATCAAAATTTCATTGAGAACTTCTCGAGAATAGTTTGTCCCATGACTGCTTTGCAAAAGAAGGAAAATAATTTCTTATGGACGACCAAGTGCGAGGAAAGTTTTCAAAAGCTTAAGCAACTTTTGACAACCGCACTGATACTACGAATTGCAGATCTCGATGGGGATTTCGTTGTTTGCATGGATGCAAGAAAGGAAGGACTTGGAGGAGTCCTCTTGCAGGACAATTATGCGATCTGTTATGAATCATGAAAGTTAAATGAACATGAGCAAAACTACCCCACATGATCTTGAGTTAGCAGCCATCATCCACGCCTTGAAGAGGTGGATGCACTACCTCATGGGAAGGAAATTCCTTCTGAATACAAACCGTATGAGTCTGAAGTATTTATTAGACAGTTGAATATGAATTCCAGGCAAGTAAGATGGTTGTATTTCCTTAGCGAGTACCATTTCAAGCTAGAGCATATTAAGGGCAAAGAGAACAAGATTGATGATGGTTTGAGCCGACGAACTCATATGATACATGAGGTGACTTTAAGTCAAACCGATTCAAATTTACATGAGAGGATTAAAACGACCAACATAGTTGATCCTTTCTATGTAGAAATACTCAAAAAGGTCCAAGAGGATAGGTTGTTTCAACAACAAAAAGAGTACAAGGTAGATGAAACAGGACTGCTATGGTACAAAGAGAGATTGTGAATTCTAGAAGGAGGGACATTCAGTCCATCATCCTCATGGAATTTCATCGAACACCCTACTTGAGGAATCTGGGATATCAAAAGATGATATCCATCATTAAGAGACTCTTTTTCTAGCCTAAGTTAAAGGCTGGCATTGCATTGTTTATCACGAAATGTCAGGAATTCCGCCTGCTCAAAGCTGAGCATCAGCATCCTTCGGGATTGATGCAGCCATTACCCATTCCGGAATGGAAGAGGGAGGTCATTAGTATGGATTTTATCACTGGTCTACCTAAGAAAAAGAAAAAAAATGATTCTATCTTTGTAGTAGTTGACAAATTGTCAAAAGCAGCACACTTCATTTCAGTGAAGTTGACCTACAAGGAAGTACATGTTGTTGATATCTTCTTGAAGGAGATATTTAGATTGCACAGTATACCCAAGGCAATCATCTCGGATTGAGATACTAAGTTTAGCAGAAACTTTTGGAGATCTTTATTCTCTGAATTAGAGATGTAGTTGAACTTTAGTACTGCTTATCACCTACAGACACATGGGAAGACATAAAGGGTAAACCAGATTATCGAGAAAATGCTTAGGATGTATTTAATGAACAACCCCACCAAGTGGGAAGATTACCTGCATCTTGCAAAGTTTGAGTATAACAATGATTACTAGACTTCAACCAATATGAGTCCCTTTGAGGTACTCTATGGATGGAAGTGTAGAACATCGGTTACTTAGGATATCCCAGTGGATCGGCTCATGTTAGGGCCCGACTTGTTAAAGGACTTGGAACATTTGGTTACCAAGGTCTAGGTGAACCTTAAAGAAGCACAAGACCGCTAGAAAATCTGCGTGGATAAGAAAAGGAAAGATAAATATTATCAAACAGGTGACCATGTCTACTTTAAAGTAAAAGAAAAACGAAGCTCGTTGAGCTTGGGAAGGTGTAGTAATTTAGCACCTAGGTTTTGTGGACCCTTTGAAATACTTTCCAAGAGAGGGCCAGTAGCATATGAACTATTTTACCAGCTCACTTAAGAGTTCATAATGTTTTCCATGCATCTTTATTAAAGAAATATGTTTATGATACTAAACAGGTGATTAATTGGTCCTTATTACAGGTGGAACCTGAAGGAGAATTTTCCCCTCAACCTCTTCATATATTGGACAAGAGAGAGGTGTAGCTCAAGAAGCACACCATAGTCTAGTTGAAAGTGCAATGGAAGCACTTCGAAGGCGATGAGGCTACTTAGGAGAATGAAGCAACCATGAGAAAGGCTTACCCCGCATTGTTTCATGATTTCATTTCGAGTCCCTAGAACACCAGGGACGGTGTTGGTCTAAGTGAGGAGGGATGTAAAATCTTGAATTTTGGACCTAACACCTATGGGAATGAGCCCCATTGATTATGATGTTATCTTGAGTACTTATATTTGTGTTGAGTGAGAATATATGAAGCACATGAGTTTTGAGACATTTGCATTGAGAATGAAGCTATGGAACACATGAAAATATAAATTGGAAGTGTTGGGCATAAGCCCAGGAACCTTCCATGTTGATGTTGAGCATAAGCTCTAGAACATTGGATCCTTGGCCATTGTATCCCTAGGTGTATCCTACAAGTACATCCTAGCATTAGTTTTGAGCGAGGAGCTATGGAATTTCACTAAGTTTGTAACTCCCTATTTTTAGCGTTGAGTATGGGCTCTAGATAAGCGCTAGGAGTTACTGAAAAGAATTAATGATTTCGAGTGAAAACGACTCGAGTAAAATATTGATCTCATCTGACTTATTTATAAGTGATTAAATTAAATCTCGAATTTCTGTATCTCATTAATTACCAAAGAACTACCATGTTATACGAGTGAATCCAACATGCAAGGATGTTTAGAGTTTCCTAGCCTAGTAGAGTTAACCACCTACCTAATGACCTTAATGAAGAAAGTGTCATAAGTTTAGGGATCATAATATATGATAACCAAAGACAAATGTTAACAAATAATGTATTATTATATATTTTATACATGGAATGTATAAAGATTAAACATAGTAATAATATTTATAATGTAAGAAAGAAGGGAAAGCTTCATCTATTATTATTATTACTAAAAGAAAATTAAATAGTACAATACCTACAAAGGTCCAATTAGGAACTAGTTAAAAGTTCCTAAGTTAAAATATTAAAAGTACCTAAATTAAATAAAAAGGGTTAAATCAAGAAATCAAATGATTCTTGATTTAACTGCCCCTTTGACTAAAAAGTCTGTCTATAAAGTCTCAAGCCAAAGAGAGGCCTAGGGATCTCTTCCATATTTTTGGAGTCATTTTTCTTCATTATTATTCTCAAGAGAGTTCTTGGAGAACATTGTCCTAAGACGAAAAAGGAGAACTAATCCAAACCTGATATACCAGTTAGGGAAGCTTTACCTTAGGAGCTCTAAGCTACTTGCATGTTGGAACTAGCACGGGGGGATCTAGATTAAAACCAGGAATGGTTATGGGTCATGGTTGGGTGGAACGTGGTAGTTCCCAATTGATTTGGTCATCTATATAGAGGTCAGATCTGCCTGTAAATTGTTAATGCTGGGTAATTGAGTGTGGAGGTTTCAACCATTGGAATAGCTTCACCTTTTAGTTATGAGGTTCTTGACTTCCTATTTCATTATCTAGAATAAATTCTGGTTAGAACATGCAAGTTTTTATGTTATACTTCTAACCCTATGTTTACTATGGTTTTCCTGTCAAATTCTTTAAGGGTTTACATTTATTTATAAACCCCATGTCTGTAAAATAATTCCTGTCTAAGAAATATTTAGGTTTTATTTCTGCTATACTTAGTTTTGCATTTATTTATAGCTTAAAATTGTTTCCTTAAAACCTAGAAGTTACTCTAACAATTCCTAGATGTTTATTTACCTATGAACTCTATAGGCAGATTTCATATTTCCAGCAGAACTAGAATTAGGAATAAAAGTCTATTTCAGGTTCAACTATAAACAAACATAAATATAAAACACAGTTAACTAAAGTATAGTAAACAAAACCTAATAAATAAATCATTATATAATATCAAGTATAAACATAACCATATTCTAATTAAGAAATATTATAAACTTAGTATTCTATATTTAAGAATAATCATCAATCTCAAGTATTAAAGCTAGAAGAAGAACCATTCGAAGACCTCTTAGGGTCTATGTATATAATTCTGCCAAGTATCAAGGCTAAACAATAATCCACATTAAATCAAACGACATTTTAATATACCAACTACATCCACGAAATCGTATGCAGTAAAGGAACTATCATTATAATAAATCTATTTCTTGTATAATAAAACAAACCATTAAATATTTACGAACCACATCATAAATCGTATGCCATAATGAAATCCCAATGCAATAAATCAACCATAAGTCTATGAACAATAATCATTTAAAAACAAATATAAATACACAGAGGTTGCAAGATCAATTCTTGTGGGCTTTTCACCCAAATTGCATCCATATAATTATAAACCCTCACAACCATAAACGACCCAGGATCAATTCCTTTAGGGTCTGTTTTATTTACAAGTCACCGTGAAAGAATCCTGTAGGATTTCATCCTCACGCTGTAGATTTCCACTATTAAAGCCATGTTATATATTTATATATATGCAGGATGTATTTTTTTTAAATTACATCTAATATCTACACAGTGGTCGAAATACCAAGACAAAACTTACATACCGTAACTATGGCCCTTGACATTTTTACATATCCAAACCATTTTAATAATTAAACACCAAGAACTACAACCCTATCAACGCTATGTAATAGCCATGAAATCCTTTGGAGGGTTCCATCAAAAGGCTACGACCCTTTTGTCTACAAATTAAAACAGTGATGTAAAACCCATTAAAAACCTATCAATGATTACCAACAGCGACGACTGCTAAACGTAGGGTTATACCATAGTTGACCCTTATTTTCCAATTACACAACTTAATCATAAAAAATGAAATCTCTAACTAATACACTATCATAGCTATAATGGCCGGAACACCAATGCCACATACAACATGGACCCAAAGCCATCAACGCTGTCAACATTTATCCAAATAATAACACAAACATAGATTTCAATTACACACAGTCCATTAATACAAGTTATAACCACAAAATCCACATAGTATGGAAATGTTGTATGTATATATAAATATAATCATTATCAAAACCAATAAGGTATTTTACTCAGTCGATTAAACTCAACCTTTCACCATTGCAAGCAATTGTGCGACCACCTTCCCATTAATATAAACTTATATACAAATATGTAGAGCTTCCAAGAGATACCCAATCTCGTTTTCCACACAGAGTACCCATTAACAATCTGAATACATTAAAGTTTCGGCCTGAAGGCACTAAAACCCCACAAGCAAAACCCTAATCCCTATCACATTACAAATGAAGTACCCATTAAAGTTACAGTCAGACCCCATCCCAAAACATAGCCATTAGAATCCAGAGCCAAGCAGTCCAAACCCACAATGAGTAATAACTCAGCCATAACAGCGAAGCAAGTGAGGGAACAAGTTAAACACTTGTTATAGCAGGCTTACCTGAATGGGTTTGGCTTTTCCCATAGAGATACCCATGAACCACGACCCACATTTTCACCACACCCTACAACATGCAACACAGAGCAGAGGCCACAATGAGAAGTATGCATGATAACCAAACTAAACAAGCAAATGATACTGCTAAACTAGACTATCAACATACCTTAGTAAGCCATCGTAGTCTCACCCCATTTTACACCGCGTAGGAGAAGAGCACAAGCAATCAGGCCACAAATGAACAAAAAAAATGTATAGCCAAGCCCTAATATTGGGTGCCGCTTTTCCCAATACGCATTTATGTCACCACCCTGGCCTCCAATAACATTTTCAAAACCCATAATTGTATAGTTTTCCACCATATAAAACCTTCTTTCAAATCAACGTGAAATGCATAAACCCCATTGTGAATTGAATTACTTAGGATTTAAGCCATAACCCCATGGCATATGAAATATGCCATGGAATAATTGAGGCCAATTTTTTTTACAAATCTTATTTCCAACTACTAAAACTACACACTAAAACTAGGTTAAAGCATGAAAAAATTTATGAGCCTCTATACCATAGTAAATCAGTGTCATATAAATAATAAGTGCAATAGTGACCAAGTCACTATCATAGAATATGTAAGCACAATAACATTAATCAGTGTAACATAGGCTAGTAAACCATCTAGCCTGGTATAATTATGATCTAAACAACCAGCGTATCGCTACTAGGATAGATCTGTGAATCAGAGTGCTAGTGACGAAACAGACAACTGGGCCCGTTAATATTTTATAAATAGTTTTTCGTCACCAAGTGCACTTGCACATAAACTAAATAGAAATGAATTAGTTCGTCAGAACTAATTAAGCCCGATATGACAAGTAGAAAACAATTACCTATCAGGTGGTTACAAGGGAAACTAGTCCCGCAACTCCACCCATTTTTCCAATAACAAAGTTAAGTTAGAATGGTGTATACGACAGTAATCAAATATTATAATGAATGAAGTATGTAATCAAATAACTAACATACACATCAATGCGTAACCATAGATCAACATAGTAATCAACATCACGACAATGTAAGTAATACATTAATTAACCGCATCAAGAAATATGAAAGTCGAAGGTAAGAACAACTTACCACTTTATAGTACAGTAAACAAAGTATGACACATTCCACATAAGTTCAAATAATGTCCAGCATAGGTAGTTTTGACTAACCTAATATTTTTTTTTAAAATTTTTGGGGACATTACAAGTGGTATCAGAGCCCAGTTTCAACACTAAGAGACCAAATGGGCATACTAGACATTTGTTGCAAGAAAAATAAAGTATGTTTTAAATTTTGTTAACTAACATAAATTTTTCTTGTTATAATTTTTTTTTGTAATTGCAAGAATCTTTAAAAGAACAGTTCAGATCATGAACACTGAAGAAGATAATAGCTAGAAAGGGAAGTTGAATACTCCCACCAAGGAAGCAGAACTGGTGGTGGAACTATTTGATATAATGAAAACCATACAAAGTATTCCAGTAGACTTGCAAAGTTTCAGAGATGATAATATGAATGAAAGAAAGGAATAGCAAGCAATTAATGAAGCATTGATGTGAAACATGACAGGATGGATCCCACAGGGAAAACCCATTCATTCTACAAAGTGGTTCAAGAAGGAACCCTATCATAAATGGGCCAGAAACCCAAGAGAAGAAGGAAAAGAGGAAAATACCCCTAAACCTCCAAAATGATATTATCACAGTCCCTACAGTGATGACTCTCTCTATCCATGTAGAAAGAAACAAAGAAATGATATTGACAATCTCCAGGGGGAGTTGAGAAAAATAAAATCCCCAACCTGTGAGGGAGAGATGAAGACGGGGGAAAAAATGAAGAGTGGTTGTTGGGTATGAGAAAATATTTCTGAGTTCATAACAACTCTAATGAAATGAAGGCTCGACTGGCGATCTATAATTTAAATGGAAAAGCAACGAGATGGCGAAGAGACTTGAAGCATACCAAGAAAGATGAGCTAAGATAAATACGTTGGAGTAATTTTTGCAATATTTTTCAAGAAAAATATATGTCGAAAATATTCTTTGACGAAAAAGTGAAAGAGTTTCACAAGTTACGTATGGGATAGATGACTATGGATTCTTTTATTAACATATTTTTAGATTTGTTACATTATGTTCCATACATTAAGGATGAGAAGGTAAAAATCTAGTAGTTTTTAGGATATCTTCCTCCCAACTTTTGGGAAAGGATTGAGTTTGACATGCCTAAAACCTTGGATACCACATTGCACAAATCTAGGATTTTCTATGAGCATGGGAAGCTAAGGAAACAGAACCTAAATCGAAACATAGATAGGTCTAAGAACTTCTCTGACAACCGAAAACCAGGTTTTAACCCACCACCGTATAGAAAACAGAACAATAGTTTTGCAGTGAACAAGAATTTCAACAAATCAAGTACAAAGCCATATGTACCAGCTCCAAATGATAACAAGCCAGTAGCAAATGGGGGAGCCAATGCTACCTTGCTACAAATCAAATGTTGGAAATGCAGCGGGTCTCATTATGCCCAATATTGTAAGAAGAAGACCAATGGGGTCTTGCAAAACTTACAAGAAGAACCAATAGTAGAGGACATAGCTGGAACACCATGGATTTATGCAGCCTTGGATGGTCGACAGGAAGACCATCAGGCTACCATGGTTGAGATAGAAGGTAATATCTTGAACACTTCTATTTCAATACTGATTTATCCCGGTGCTTGTTGGAGCTATGTATCGCCTAGAATTGTTGATGTATGTAAACTAGGAAAAAAAAAACATGATAAACCTTGGCTGGTAAAATTAGCCACAGGTACGAAAAGGAAAGTTTTGGAAATAGTTAAATATTGTGAGGTAAACCCGAATGGTTTTCCTACAAAACTAAACCTGAACATCCTACCCTTAGGATCGTATGATATAATTATCAGCATGGACTAGTTGGAACAATAGCATGTCATGCTCGATTGCTTACACAAGTCAATCTTGTGTACAGATAGCCAAGGGAACCAAGTGAATATTCAAGGCATGCAAAAGAAGTTTTATGTAAGGCATATTTATGTTTTACAAGAAAAGAAGTGCATTAGGGAAGGCTGCAAGTTGTTTGCAGTAAATATCCAAGACACAAAGGCTGACAGAGAATAACACATAGAGGAATTTCCCATTCTTGTAGAATTCAACGACGTAATCCCCAAGGAAATACCAAGATTACATCCAAAAGGAGACCTATAATTTTTCATAGAACTGACACCAGGATGAGTTTCGACTTCAAAATCCCCTTACCGTATGAGTCTAGAAAAGTTGGTGGAACTTAAACTGAAGTTGTAAGAGTTGATAGAGAAAGTATATATCCAACCAAGTGTGTCCCCTTGGGGAGCACCTATACTTTTCATAAATAATAAGGATGGTATGATGCATA
This sequence comes from Pseudotsuga menziesii, assembly GCA_001517045.1. NCBI lineage: Eukaryota > Viridiplantae > Streptophyta > Pinopsida > Pinales > Pinaceae > Pseudotsuga > Pseudotsuga menziesii. The sequence continues at coordinate 2,560 of LPNX010830183.1, read as the reverse complement.
TGTGCATCGGTTACCGTCAGCTTAACAAGATGACTATCAGGAATTGGTACCCACTCCCTAGGATCAATGAGTTGGTCTATCAAGTAGGAGGATCTAAGATATTTTCCAAGACCGACCTGTGATCTGGGTACCCTTAGGTATGAATTCATGGTGAATATATTCACAAAACTTCCTTTCGTACAAGGTATGGGCTCTACGCGTTTGTAGTAATGTCATTCGGGTTGACAAATGAACCCGCGAACTTTATGTGTATGATGAACAATATATTCAGTAAATACCTGATCATCTTCAAGACAAGGATAGCTATGGACCTGGATAATATTAGAACAATAGAAGGTTGGCCTACCCCTACTAGTGTCATCGACATTAGGTCCTTTTTTGGATTAGCCTAATATTATCGAAAGTTCATTGAGAACTTCTCAAGAATATCTTGTCCCATGACCTCTTTGAAAAAGAAGGAAAATAAGTTCTTATGGACAACCCAGTGTGAGGAAAGTTTTCAAAATCTTAACCATATTTTGATGACTGCACTAATACTACGAATTGTAGATCCCGACGAGGATTTCGTTGTTTGCATGGATGCAAACAAATAAGGACTTAGAGGAGTCCTCTTGCAGAACGATTATGTGATCTGTTATGAATCGTGAAATTTAAAAGAACATGAGTAGAAATACCCCACACATGATCTTGAGTTAGAAGCCATCATCCACTCCTTGAAAATGTGGAGGTACTACCTCATGGGAAGGAAATTCCTTCTGAAGACAGACAATATGAGTCTAAAGTATTTATTCGAGCAAGTCGGATGGGGATCATAGTTGATTTTTGTAACTTTCATAAAATTCATATCTTGTAGAAATCCCTTAATTACTAGGAGAATAAATTTATTTTTTACAATAAAAGGTCCTACCTTAAGAGGAAATTTGATCTCTGAAGCCTTCCTAAAATTCAAAAAATGCTCATTCTCCACAATGAGCTTATGTTTGATATATTCCAAAGAAAAAATTCCAGGTTTCAAGAATGCAGGTAAAATGTATGCCTCATGCATAAAACCATATACTCTGATGATAGTGTGTTCCTTTAGAAGGAACCAGTCTCCAAATCTTCTGTTTGGGATTAATTGCAACACTTCTTTCATTTGTGGCAGCACTCTGGGTAACTTATATTGAAACATCACTCTATACAGTTCTAACATAATGAGGTTCATATAATTAAAGGTGTTATTCCTTATCTCAAAAGTGAACACTATCTCTAGAAATTGCAAATTTTCCTCATTCAAGAATAAGAACATCTTGACTAAGTAAGAATAAAATCTGAAATGTCTGGTAATGTGGAATTTCACTAACTGTGAATGAATATTCTTAGCTAGGAATTCATCAAATTTAAGGAAACAATATTGTCTGGGTTCAAACTCAATTCGATGCATTCTCAATTTAAATAACAGACTCAATAAGATCTCAGGGACAAACCTATCACTGCCCAACCCTAAAAATTGACTCAACAGGAAAAGGAACCATTGGGATTCCTCATTAACAGGTCATTGTCAAGAGGAAAAGGCCCATTTTAAATATAAAATTTAGGTTTAATACTTTTAGACAAAAAGGATTGCTTATATTCTAATGCAACATGCATGTATTGTTCAATTTCATTTTCTTCGACAAAATATTCCATGATTTGGGTAAATGACTAAGGTACTTCTAATGCATCTATGACAACCAATGAATTTATGGGGCAAGTTATTTTATATTGGTTTGAGTCCATTATAACCCGTTCGGACTAAGTGTAGTTGGACACACACCATGCAATGAAATATGGGAAGTTGAGGGTTTTGTCTAGACAAAAATAATGAAAATGGGACCTATGAATTCTATGTAAGTCAACCCCCCTGTGTTTCTATGGTTTTTAGTCTATTTTTTTCTCATGCACCTAACAAAAAGATAGCACTATGTCAAAAACATCTCTGTATCTGTCTTAAACCATTTCATCCAATTTACTGAAATCTTTGACCTATGCTTCAACTTCACCTTCTCCTTCCAATTAAAAATAAATCTATCAAAAACATGAATTTCTCTTTCAAAATAAAACAAACTTACCCACCCACTTGGGTAGTTTACAAATTTTGGTAATCAACAATCGTATTTGCTGACAATGACAATTAAAAATAAATCTATCAAAACCATGAATTTCTTTTTCAAAATAAAAAAAACTTACCCACCCACTTGGGGTAATTTACGAAGTTTGGTAATTGCCCCGTACTTGGACCATATTTCTCTTCATATACTATTGATCCATGTTTGAAAAATAAAAACTAAAACTAAATATTCATCTTGTAACCACTTCTTGGCCATATAGTCCATAGATTTACCAAATCGAATGAATAATTTATTAACCATAAATTTACAAGAAATTATACCTATTAGAGAGAATTTCTCTATACCTTCTTCATGGAGTTTCCCCTTAACCAATCATTCTTTTTCTCCAATTCTAGCATAATCACTCACACAATTACCCATAATCAATATTTACCAAATTCATACATAAATACATATACATACATACATAT
>LPNX010830142.1:121414-138085 GCA_001517045.1 Pseudotsuga menziesii | reverse complement strand
CCACATTCCTGACCTTTTCCGAGAGTTCAAGGTTTGAGTTTAACAAGGTCATCTCGCAGGGTTCAACCCTGACGACAGGAGCCATCACTGGTTGATTACGAATGCGTAACCACACACAAAATACATACCACCACTCAGCCAGAGACCGAAGACCAGGTCGTGAGCACTTAGGACAAAGGCTAAGCAAAACCAGGTGACAAAAAGAATCATCCATACATGAGCACAGACTATACCTCTGCGGGCCTGGCATGAGTGGAGACTTCGGCATTCGAAGTGGTAATCGATTGATAACACAAATGACGGTCGAAAACCCTATAGAATTGATATTATCACGATTTATTCGGAATTAAATGATGGGAAGATCTTCGCTGAACAAAGTATAGGTGCTCCACTGGTGGGTAGCCACGACAGAGGCTACGTACCAAAGTTTTAAACGTGGAGGACAGGCTAGGTACGAGTGTCATAATAGCACTCTGGATTCGTGATAGGTGTGGCTCGTGCCAAAAATCAATCCCGACGAAACCATAATACATGCATTTCCTATCATATATTCAGCCCATTCATCAAAGGTGGCGAAGAATCATAAACAATGTAATTTGAAGCCGAACCTTTAAACATCACCATATGCAAATTAATATCAATATAAATGATGGTCTGCGAGCTTTAGGATATAGCACACAAGTCATGTATCTAAGCTTCAACGGAGTCACAAGGATTCAACCTTTGATCACCATTACTCAAACTTTGTATGGAAACCATTGTATCATGACCTCATTAATATTTATAGCAACGAAATCAACGAAGCTAATATCTAATGTTTAGGGGAACATACAAACTAGGATAAACAGCAACAAGTATAAAGACCATGAACACTCGTGCCTCAATTTTCCTAGTCAAAATTCATCCAAAACAGTAACTCTGAAGTAGTGATTTCATTGATCCCATATAACTTGCAAAAATTATTCAAAATGTTAAATTTCAACAAATCAGTAGCCGAGGAAAAACCACCCTTTCAGTAGCTGAAAATAGATTTAATTTGTCCCTTTAAAATTTTAAACATTTCATCAAACAAAATGGGATTTCGTTTGATGAAATAATGATTTTAAAAGGCTGTTGAGCAGGGGAACAATAGATGGCGACTTGCTGGACGAAACAGTTATCTCAGTTCATTTACCTGAAATCATGCAAGCAAAGAAATTAAATCCTTAACATGAGTCATTGCACATATAACACCATTTTAACATCTCAACCAGATTCAAGAATTTCATAGTTCTACACATTACCAGCAAATTACAGTTTCAGTTATTCATTTGACAGACATCAGGCTTCTAACAAAAATCAGTCCTTAAAGAGTAAAACAGCAAATGGTTCAGTCTTAAAAGATAAAATCTCAATACCACAAGCATAGCCCTGCTGCCAGCAGGCGTCCATAGCCTCGACAGGGTTGCTTCGAAACCCACAGAATGCCAATATCCCATCTGCTAGTTAAAAGTCTACGATTATGGGCAAGATGAACTGTTGCCATTATTTTCTCTTTTCTTTTTTATATATAATTTCATTAGTCATGAAGGTCATGATTCAGGATTGATAACCCGGTAGTAATCATGTCAGTCACCAATCTACACTACAGTAAAATGAACCGGCTCGTGATGAGACCTTTCACCCCTCAGAGTTTTATGTCCAAGGGTCATTGCCCAGGCTTGGTAACTGGAGACGACAATGTTACTGGGTGTAAACCTATGATCCTAAACAGATCGGCTCATCACGAGACCTTCTGTCCTTCAGACATTTTTTCAAATGTTCAAGTATATCTTTGTCCAGAACGTAATTAAAGTTAATCCCAGATGAGATTATCTTAGTAGGTAGGGAGGCAAGTCTGTTCCTCTTTACGAGAAGAGATGGCGTAAGAGATTTAATAGATGAATTTACCAAGCACTGCTCTAATCTCTTTGGACAAAATTTTGCAGAAACTGATATAAGTAATTAATATTAACATGTTTTAAAGGTGCTGGTAATATTCAGAACAGTGATAATACCCTTCTCTGTGTGAGAAGTAAAACAGAATGACAGTTTCCAGGATGATAATGCCTTTGTGCATGATTTTCAGATAAATTTCAGAGATTGAATTTAGTCATCAGCTTTGGGGTTTGATGAATGTATCAGGTTCAGATCACAAAAACAAAACAGCAAATAAAAGGGGAAAAATACACACAGACCAAAAGTAAAGGAAATAAAATCATTCAAGCAAGCACACCACACCAGTGATATATACAGGATGATCCCTTGAGGAGGATCAACAGAAGTATCGCTTGATTAGGTGACCATTTACTGGAAGGTCATCAACCTCACCTTCCAATGTTTGTAGCCTGAAAGTGTTGGGACCAAGTTTTTCTAAAATAACAAATGGCCCTAGCCATAGGCATTGGAACTTTGTGTGTTTTCCTTTATCTTTGTGTTCCTTGTCCCATTTCAAGACTAAGTCACCTACTTCCAGATCCCGACTGACCGATTTTCTGAGGTCAAACCAACGCTTCACAGTCTGCTGGTGTTTCTCAAACTTTTTCCTAGCCATTTCCCTATCTTCTTCCAACTTCTGCAAAGTATTAATTCGATGCTCCATAGCAGAACAAGGTATCTCCTGTACTGACTGGGCAAGTTGTAAAGAGGGCAGGAACAAGTGAGGAGGTAAAATGGCTTCCTTGCCATACACTAGGAGAGTTTCCTATAGCAGCTTTGGGGGTCACCCTGTCAGCCCACAAAGCGCTTGACAGAGCAGTATGCCAATCCCTGTGATGGTTAGCCACAGTACGTTTCAAAATCTTGATCAGATTTTTATTAGATGATTCAGCTAACCCATTACCTTGGGGGTAATAATTAGCAGAATACTTTAACTTTATTCCTTTTTCTAATGCATACTCAGTCAATTTAACAGAGGAAAAATAAGTTGCATTATCAAATATTAAAGACTCAGGCAGGACGAATCTAGTGATGATAAAGGAATCAAGGAAAGCTATCACCTGATCTGAATTGACTACTCGCAACGGGACGGCTTCAACCCATCGAGTGAAGTAGTCTGTGGCTGTAAGAATATATTTATGCTGCTGTGAAGAGGCTAGTGTAATTGGGCCAATAATATCTAAACCCCACTGCTGAAATGGGACTTCAATAATAACCGGCTGGAGGGGTAATGTTGCCTTTTTCAATCTGCCTCCTGTTCTTTCACACTCCTGGCACTTCCTGGCGAAAGGATATGCATCTTTAAACAATGTGGGCCAGTAGTAACCAGCTTTAAGTATCTTATGGGCAGTAGTTTCACTGCTAAAATGTCCTCCAGCTGGTCCTGCATGTAATTGAGATAACACGTTATCAGCCTCATTCCTTTCTAGACAACGAAGGAATACCCCTTCAAAATTATTTCTAAACAAAATATTATCAATAAGCTGATAAGGTGCAGATTTCAATCTTAAATCCCTCTTATGACGTGGGTCTAAATGTTCAGGGGCATCCCCATGCAATATGAAGAACTTAATATCATCATACCAAGAATCAGGAGGAGTAGAGATCGGAAAAACTTCCCTTTCAAATAAGGAAGGCTCGCTGAAGAAATGCAGATCTGATTCAACACTGTCTGCAGAGCCAGCTGCTAGCTTGCAGAGACCTTGTCCCCTGACAATCTTTAAAGGTTTTATTTCCAGGTCATATACCTGAAGTGCGGTGACCCAATGTGCTCGTTTTTCACCAAGATCCTTCTGTACCAAGAGATTTCTAACTGCAGAATATGGTACAACGACCTTGGTGTGGGACTTCAGTAAGTAAGGCCTGAAATGTTTAACAGATTTGAAAATAGCGAAAGCTTGTTTGTCCACTTCTGGGTAGTTTAATTCTGCACCGTTGAGACCAGAACTCGTAAAAGAGATAGGAGCTTCATTATTTTCCTGGTTTTTCTGTGTCAGAATAGCAGCATAAGAAGAATCAGAAGCAAACGTATACAAAATGAAAGGTTTGGAAAAATCTAGGCTAGTTAGAGTGGGAGCTTCAGCGATCGCTTTTAAGATGTCATGAAAAGATTGCTTCTCGTCAGTATTCCATTTAAACTCAGCATCCTTTCTTATCATTTGCTGAAGTGGCTGAACAATTTCTGTAAACCCAGGAATAAATCTAGAAACAAAATTTATCTTTCCAAGAAAAGACTGCATGGACTTCTTTGAGTGGGGCATCAAAATCTATGAAATAGCCCGAGTACGTTCTGGGTCAATATTAATGCCTTGTTTAGAAACAACAAAACCCAGCAACTTACCTTCCGTCACTGAAAAGATAGATTTCTTAGGATTTAACGAAATCCCATACTTCCTGCAACGCTCAAAGACCCTCCTGAGATGAATTAAATGATCAGTCCTATTTTTTGAAAAGATGGTAACATCATCAAGATAAATAACGACGAAATTACCAATCAGACCTCTGAAGGCGATGTCCATTGCCCTCTGAAATGTTGCTCCGGCATTTATGAGACCAAATGGCATTTTCCTGTATGCATAGGTTCCCCAAGGCGTTCTAAAAGTTGTTTTCAACTGGTCAGCTTTCGATACTAACACTTGGTTGTATCCTGAAAAACCATCTAGTAGCGAAAACATTTCAGATCCGGAGACCTGTTGCAAGATTTTCTCCATTGTAGGAACAGGGTAATTGTCTTTATCCGAAACCTTATTAAGGTTTCGGAAGTCAACACACAACCTGATGTCACCATTTTTCTTCCTCACGGGTACAAGATTTGCTACCCACTGTGCATGCCGAACATGGAAAATTATTCTGGCGGCAAGGAGTTTATTTAGCTCCTTCTTGACAGCTGGTTCTAGGCTGGGGTGCATTTTTCTCAATTTTTGTTGAAAAGGCTTAGCCTCCGGTTTCATAGGAATGACATGTTGCATGATATTAGGGTCGAATGTTTTCAGGTCATCATACGTCCATGCAAATATGTCTTTAAATTATTTGAAGAGTTTAATGAAGGCTGTTTTTTCCTGGGCAGTACATGTACTGCCCAGATTTACACATTGGGGGTTTTGCTCAGTTCCTAGATTCACAATGTCAGATTGCATGATGGAGCTACCAGTTTTACAATTCCTTGCAGCTTTGAATTTATCCTTTAAGTCATAGAATTTCTCAAGTTTGATTACTGATCTGGGAAAAGCACTAACCTGATCGAGAGATTCCTGAACTGAACAAGGCTTATGGATTACCATAAAATTGTGTAGGTCCTCATCGTGAGTCATCTCGTCCAAAACCGCATCCTTAAAAGTATCTTTAAGAGTCAGAAAAATCGATTAATTGCTGGTCGTCATTGAAGACTCTCCAATTTGCTACGTTGTCAGGTATAGAAGGCCTGAACAGCAATTCAACCGAGAAAGCATCAGTAAGGATTCCTTCAGATGGAATTAATCTTGAAGCAACATTAGCTAAAAGATCAGCTTCTTGATTTAGATAACGAGGGATGGAACTAATGTTAAATGCTTCAAATGCTAATAGTAAATTCCATACCTCAGCTTGATAATTTCTCAAGTGTCCAGCTATGCAGTGTATTGTATTACGTACCTGACGAACAATAATCTCAGAATCTCCTAAGACTACCAAGGCTTTAGCTCCCAAGTCAATCGCTTTCTTCAGCCCTTGAATGAGGGCTTCGTATTCAGCGATGTTATTGGTGCAATCGAATTCTAATCTGCAAGCAATGAAGTACCTTTTACCATAAGGATCAATCAGTAAGAACCCTGCACCAGCTCCTTCTTTTGACTTGGAACCGTCAAAGTAAAGAGACCAACAACCGTCATTGAGATCTAAATGTGGTGTATCTGGAACTAAAATTTCAGCTGGAACTTGTGTAAAATGACAAATTTCAGACTGCTGATTTGAATCTAGAATTTCTGAAATTTCAGCCTCAAAGTTCCCAAAAAATGAATCAGCCATGTAGTTACCCAATATGGTATCAGCGAACAAAACTGGTTCATTTGAGTCATCAATTTTAGTGACGGTATGTTTCATATACCGTTCTCGATCAATTCTGATTTTATTCGGATGACCCTTATGAGGTATCCACAAGTGTGACCAGTCTGTCGCGAAATATCCATCGAGTTTTTGTGCCCAATCCCTGCTAAGAAACAAACCATATGCTTCAGGGATGTCAGCAACAATAATATCGATGATAAAGTGAACTTGTGGATTGGAAGCTAACCTTATCAGTACCTCTTTCAGTTTACCTATTACCTTTACGTTTGAATGATCAAGTTGTACAATACTAGTATCACAAGGCTGAGGGACAGCATTAAGCCTTTTACACACAGAGTAAGGCATTACATTTTTGGATGCCCCTGAGTCTATCATACAGTTATGTACTTTGCGATTAAATATTTCAAACGAAAGTAAAAAAGGTGGAGTTGAAGAATCAGATTTCTTTCCTATAGATGATGCGTTGACTGAAGATTTTTGTGAATCAACTTTATTGTTGACAGAGCTATTTTGATTGGAGGCAGTCCTACCAGTTTTACTTGGGCAGACCCCTTGTACCATTTTATCTCGAATCACAGGTATTTTTATGAGTTCATACAGAGAAATATTAGCTCTGCCCTTCTTTAAGTCCTCAATCAATTCATATTCTAACTCAAGGGAGTGTGCAGATTTACTGTTTGCAGGCTGATTTTTGTTTTGGACAGCTGAACTATTATCTGTAACAGTTGTAGCAGGTTCAGTTGAAGGCTGGTCTTTTTTACTTCTGGTGTTGTACTGATGCTGATTTACATTGACAACAGCCACATCTTCGTCATCAGTTAATTCTGAGGTGTCCCAGAAATGACTGATGACATGGGGTGGTTTATCGTCATTGTCATCATCCGTTTTTTGGTTATCTTGAGAACTCTGTCCAGAAGACTGAGTTTCATTTTCAGTAGATGTTTCTAGATCTGAAAATATTGATTGGAGGAAGCTATTGAGTTCCTCAATGCTGTTGGCTTCAGAGGGTGGAGTTTGTTTCGCAGCTGAATTTTGAAAAGGTTTTCTGAAAAACTGTTTAGGTGGTTCTTTATTTGTGGTATTTTCAGAAGTACCCTTTTTTAAATCTATGATCTCATTAGACAGTTTTTTAATGACTCTTTGTAAACTGTCAAGATCTAAGGCATCTTGGCCCCTTTTGTCAGAGCTTTTGGCAGGACTGTCAGTCTTCTTCCGAGAAGAAGATGCTGAATCGTTATCTACCCCGGGATTTGCTTTTGTGGCATTCACATCCTTTTCAACTTTAATTGCTTCTTCAAAGTTTTCAGTTAGGGTAAGTTTGGCCTTTTGCCTGACAAACATGGATATCTTTCCCGGTAAGGCTGAAGTGTAAAATTCAACAGTAACGTCCTCAGTTGGCCTCGAGGTAGCGGGAATCCTATTTCTCAAAGTTAGAAAACGTTGGTTAAAATATTTAACCTTTTCTTTGGGGTCCATGCGAATTCTAGACAATTCCGAGACTAAAATAGCAGGAGTCTTGTCATCTCCAAACTTGTTTGTAAATGCAAGATCAAATTCGTTCCAGCTAGTAATGGAACCAGCTGTAAGTGAAAAATACCATGTGGAGGCCTTTCCTTTGAATGTATAAGGAAAAATCCGACAAACCACATCTTCATGTTCCACATCCAAGAGTCGGACTGCCAACATAAACTTCTTGACATGGTCTTCCGCTGGCTCTTTCGACTCAGGGTTGAATTTAGGCAGTAATTTCTCAGGGTGTTTAGGTAAAGGGTGTTGAACGCCTGGAACGGCCACTGCATCCTAAGCTAGCCATGGCATATTAGCATTGGGGTTTGGGGGATTTGCAGCTGCCATGTTTCCTGGATTTGGAGGCGGTGGTGGTGGTGTTTGAGGAACACGAGGAGTAGAATGAGGCGGTGATGGTGGTCGACCAGACCCTCCTGAAGCAAGTGATCCTGCAGAAGAAGAAGGCTGGTTGATGCCTGTGAAAGATTGTTGTATGTGAGAATCGGGATGGGCATCCAAAGGCTGTTCAGATTCAGGATGACGAGTACGAGGACGTGTAATCTGCGGCAGAGGTAATTCAGTGGGCTGGCGCCCGGTGAATTTGGAATAATCCCTAGTTAAAATTCTACGAGATTCGTTTAAGGCTTGTTTGTACTGGTCTATTTCTTCAGGTAAGTGAATACCGGGAGAATTGAACTGAGAGATCAGATTTCGAACAGAGTCGCTCACTGGGGTTTCATTCACTCGTGATGAACGGTGAGAGCGTGGTTGTGCAGTAGGTTGTATTTGAGGGGTAATTGGCTGATTAACTTTGTTTACGGGGTTGTTTTCATCAGCCATTGGCTTATGCTGGCCCTCCTTCTAGCGCCATTGTTGACGGGCGTATTTGACAAAGCCCGCAACGAGGGATACGACCCAGACCGGGATCCTTAGGGCAGGCTCCAAGCTGTTTGGGGTAGCCGTTCCCAACAGGTTTAAAGGCTTTGTTGGCCTGGAACACTAACAGTCTAATGGTTAAAACTAATGCTACTGATTGTCAGTGAAACCTATCTTTATTATTTACAAAAGTTGATTTAGGTTATATGCTACAGGATGTTAGATTAACAGATTTAATCAACTTAAATCAACAAATTATAAATACAAGATACAAAAGCTGGAAAGATAAAATATAAACATAGTTAATATTGTACACAAACCTGCTATATACATCTTGTACAATCATTTACAAAAGGGATAAACTGAATGTAATTCATAGAGACAGAATCTGATACGAATAGGTTTTCAAGTAATATAATCAGCAGAAAATAAACAATATATAATCCTAATATCCTGATCAGGAGCAGTAAGAGAAATAAACCATGAAATCAATTTATGCTAATAGAACTACCGCATGAATACGCTTTGATAACATTCAAAGAAGTTCAAATATTAACAAAACCACACAGTAGTGATTACAAATCATATAAACAACAATAACGATTGTCAGTTACACAAAATGACATATTAGCAAAACTGAAAGCATGAAACATCGATAATCATAAAATAAATTTATATCTGTAAAATCCTTTCGAGAACTTCAACAAATATAACTAAAGTAAAAATAAAATCACAAGACTAATAGACATTACAAACATATGCCACGTATACAAACTGCACACATATATTGATAACATCACCAGTTTAAAAATGTCAATGGCTGCAGACAGGTAGCTGTCTAAAGTCGTAAACACATCAACCTAGTCTTGTGGTGCCCTTTTCATCGATTATCCATCCCCTATCCCATAAAATTTTAACCCTTAAATACATGTCTACAAAAACAAACATCCTTAAAAGTTTGAGATAAACTAGATCGAATTATCCAACTGATTTCTAATTAAAAATGACAAGTGTAACGTGTCTTTTTTCCATATAAGCAAATCATCAAGACGATCCATGGAAATCGAAGATTCCAACAATAAACAACACCTGGAAAACTTGTTATGCGGTCTCTTCTGATTGATGCGAGATCGTGCAAAAATAAACAGTTGACAAAATCCGGGTGCAAACAGCAAATTTAACACCTGCAACAAATCAAGTAATAATAAAATTAAAACATAAACACAAATTGAAATGATAAATAATAAATAACAAACAAGAAATAAACTAAATAAATATCTAATCATCAAAATTGATAATTAAAACCAACAACAAAGAAATCCAGTATAGTCACAAATTAACTGGTGCGTTAAAAACTTGAATATTGACCCCATTAGAATGACTCGGTGAAGGAGCCCTGAATTGCATGAGCGCGATCTGAGCGTTGAGCTCACGGACCTTTTCTTCACTCTTTTCGTTTTCATCTTGCAATTTGAGAACCCTCCTTATTAGCTTGTTCTTATGATTCTTCAATCGTAAAAGCTGCTGACCACTTTCATCAACTTTTGCCCTTAACTCCACATTATCAGCTTTCATTAAATCCCGACTTGCTACTATTTCATTCATCCTGTCTTCCATTCTACGAACCTTGTCTAAAAGACAACTAATGAACAGAGGATGAATGATTTCCCCAGTTCCACGAAGAATAGTGGAGGTTATTTTAACCGGTTTTTCTTTTACTATAGAATCAGTCATATGATCAACTAAAACTTCCTGCACTTCTTTATCCACTGCTGGAGAATTATTATGATCACGGGTGACATCAAATTGCGGCTCGACAACAGACAGAGAAGGACTTTTGCGCATATCGTTATCAATCATAGGGTGACCTTCACCAGCTAAATCAGCAACGGACTCAGGATGAACCAGATTGTCATTAACAGGCGAAGGAGCAATGATTTCTTCATCATCAATCACAACCGTTTCCACTGGAACCATATTACTTACGGGGGTTTTAACCATCTTAGCTTTCACCATACTCCTGGTTAGCCTTCTAACCAGCTTGGATTTGGGTAGATTTCCTCGACGATTCCCAATTTTATCACTACTGTTTGGCGGAGTAACAGGTGACAGAATTGAAATCTTCTTCACATGCCTAGACTCTGGAGGGGTATGAGGAGTGTTGACTGGATTCTCCGTAGGTGCTTTGTAGGGTTCTGAACTCTTAAGGCTAGGGTTTGACAGAGATTTGTGCGGAGACAAGAATGGAGCCGAAACTGCGTTTCTATGTTTGCTACAGTCATCAGGACTGTCAAACATGCAATGACAAAAGGATGAAAAACCGTTTGACTCTATAAACTGCTCCCATGATCGACCCGACTTCATCAATTCGTTCTCAATCAACATACGAACCAGACCATGATGAAAAATACTGTGGCTGACATGTTTAGGCCCCTTCTTTATGGCATTTGACATGTTAAATAAACTGTGCAGAAGGTAGTAAGGCAAATTAATAGGAAACCCTATAAAGACAGCCATCAGACGAAGATGATATACGTATGCCGAAGATAACCGGCCTTCACAGGTCAAATATCGATGAATTAAATCAAGAACCGGACGCCATTCTTTAAGAAAATACTTACGTGCCACCCCAGTTCGAAAAGAAATTTCCTGAATCGGGTTCTTTAACAATCGTCTCCATTCGGTTATGTCCATCTTCTGGTATTTGAACCACCTCTGCCCAGACAGAGACAAACCTGTTGCGGCTACTATGGATCTTTCATCAACCCGGAAGCAGAGATCACCAACCTCAGCTTGGTAATTAACCAGGGACAGAGCAAAGACTCTGGTAACTTCAGGGTTCGAGTCGGAAAACTTCTCGAAGAACGGCATCCACCCCACATTCCTGACCTTTTCCGAGAGTTCAAGGTTTGATTTTAACAAGGTCATCTCGCAGGGTTCAACCCTGACGACAGGAGCCATCAATGGTTGATTACGAATGCGTAACCACACACAAAATACGTACCACCACTCAGCCAAAGACCGAAGACCAGGTCGTGAGCACTTAGGACGAAGGCTAAGAAAAACCAGGTGACAAAAAGAATCAGCCATACATGAGCACAGACTATACCTCTGCGGGCCTGGCATGAGTGGAGACGTCGGCATTCGAAGTGGTAATCGATTGATAACACAAATGACGGTCGAAAACCCTATAGAATTGATATTATCATGATTTATTCCGAATTAAATGATGGGAAGATCTTCGCTGAACAAAGTATAGGTGCTCCACTGGCGGGTAGCCACGACAGAGGCTACGTACCAAAGCTTTAAACTTGGAGGACAGGCTAGGTACGAGTGTCATAATAGCACTCTGGATTCGTGATAGGTGTGGCTCGTGCCAAAAATCAATCCCGACGAAACCATAATACATGCATTTCCTATCATATATTCGGCCCATTCATCAAAGGTGGCGAAGAATCATAAACAATGTAATTTGAAGCCGAACCTTTAAACATCACCATATGCAAATTAATATCAATATAAATGATGGTCTGCGAGCTTTAGGATATAGCACACAAGTCATGTATCTAAGCTTCAACGGAGTCACAAGGATTCAACCTTTGATCACCATTACTCAAACTTTGTATGGAAACCATGGTATCATGACCTCATTAATATTTATAGCAACGAAATCAACGAAGCTAATATCTAATGTTTAGGGGAACATAAAAACTAGGATAAATAGCAACAAGTATAAAGACCATGAACACTCATGCCTCAATTTTCCTAGTCAAAATTCATCCAAAACAGTAACTCTGAAGTAGTGATTCCATTGATCCCATATAACTTGCAAAAATTATTCAAAATGTTAAATTTCAACAAATCAGTAGCCGAGGAAAAACCACCCTTTCAGTAGCTGAAAATAGATTTAATTTGTCCCTTTAAAATTTTAAACATTTCATCAAACAAAATGGGATTTCGTTTGATGAAATAATGATTTTAAAAGGCTGTTGAGCAGGGGCACAACAGTACTCAATGTAGGGGATTTAAGAGGAGAATAATATTGATCTCAATAGCCACAAAACATTGCAGGGAACATGGACATGCTGGGGGGGGGAACGAATAGCATCCATTTGTAGATTTAGCATTATAAAGTTTATTATATTCATTTTTTTTTGTAATTGTATGTATTATTTTTATTTTTCATATATTAATGTATATCTATTGATGTTTCCATGTATTTATATTAAAGGAAAGACACCCTACAACATATCATCCAGAGGAAGTGCTTTCAGAACAAGTTTAGGATCAGGATCATGGAGCATGTATGTTTAATGGAGAACAAGTGAATTATCATATTGAACAAGATGATCATACCGATAATGTAATTGAAGATGATGGTACAAATACATTGATCCACGATTCATTTAATGTTAGAATGGATGATGACGATGACGTTGACAATGAAAATGATGATGACTTTGATTATGTTCACGATATACCTCTTCTCGATCAGGCATATGAACCCCTTTATGAAGGCTCCAAAACAAATCTTCTCTCTACTGTATTGTTGATAATGAACTTGAAGGTTATGAATGGTGTTTCAAACATTGCAATCACACGGATGCTAAGGTATGTAAAATAGTCCATCACATATATATGATTGTGATAAAGTTTATCTGTATTCCTCTAATAATTGTATTGTTAAGTCATTATTGATCATCGTACGGATGAAGCGTGTTTCGTTAATATTAGTTATTTATTACATTAACAATTTTTTATTTTTTTTTGTAGCTTGATAGCTGAATTTTTGTTACCACCATCAAATATTTTACCTCGCACATATCGAGATTTATCTTCCATCATGAAAGAGATTGGAATGCATTATGAAGCAATTTATGCATGCCCCGATGACCATGTTATATATTATAATCAGCATGAATTTGCAACAGAATGTCCGAAATGTCATGTAAGTAGATATCGTACAGATAAAGTAACAAAAAAGGTGCCTCAGAAGGTTCTTCGTTATATTCCCATCATTCCACGTTTGCAACAACTGTTCAGGTGCAAAAACATAGTGTAATTTATGGATTACCATGCTAGGAACAGAAGTCAAGATGATGTTATCCGAATTCCTGCAGATGGTTCTGCTTTTAGAGATATGGAGGAAACACAGTCTCACTTTAAATAAGAACCATGTAATCTTAGGATTTCTTTGGTAGCATATGGTGTTAATCCATTTGCACAGATGAAATCCATTTACACAGTGTGGCCTATTTTTGTTATCAACAATAACATTCCTCCATGGTTGTCAATAAAGAGGGAGCACATAATGTTGTCGATGATTATTCCAGGTTTTTTTGTCGAAAACTGTTTTATTTATAATGTAGTTGTGGCATATCATTTGTCGTATTATGTTTCTTAATTTCATATATATATCTATTATTTTACTCTTGTGCATGGTTTATATATCTTAATGGTTCTCATAATGATATATTTTATATGTACTTCAAATCAATCAGGTAAGTTCCAAGTCAAAGATATGAATGTATACATCAAACCTCTTATAGATGAGCTACTGAAGTTATGGAATGGCATAACTATGTATGACGTATCTAGACCAATATGACAAAGGCAATTTCAATTACATGCAATGGTTGTATGGACAATACATGATGCCCCTGGGTTAACTTCATTTTGTGGTTTGTAATTTTTAGTTCCACTTTAATTGCATTTAATGATATGGAGTAGTTAGAATAGTTTATATATGAATATATTTGACATAGATATTCCATATCTAAATATTGTAGGTCTTCAGACAAAGGGTAAATTTGCATGTCCATTTTGTGGTCCTAAGATAAAATCTCGTCGTTCAAAAAGATTAAGAAAGGAGGTGTTTGATGAGTATAGGCATTTCCTCTCTAAAAATCATAGGTATAGAACAACTGAAAAAAATCTTTTCAATGGGAAGCAGGAGACTGCATTAAAACCACAGAGAATGACACCTCACCTTTGGAAGATGCAATACAATAGAAATCATCATCATGGTACATATGGATAATCTTATATGAATTGTTATGTATTTTAATTTTTATTGTGAGTTGTTTACTGTAGTGGCCATATTTGATTTATGATGTAATTTATTTATAAACTAATATTCATGGTGTCCATCGTGATCATGAAGGAATTAATGGGATTCCACGAGGAATGAAAAGTTATCCTATTCAATTCACAAGGTTTCCCTACTATGAGCACCTACAAATTGCTCATTTGTTTGATACAATGCATATTGGAAAGAATGTTACTGAAACCTTATGTGACTACTAGAGCTAAGGAGGGAGAAAGATAAAGTTGTGAAAGCTTGCAAATACATTCAAGAAAGCAACCATGCAATGAAAGACGTCATCCAATTTCATACCAATGGATAACAAGTTAATATAAACTCAATTCCATGGATGTTTACGGAGCAACAAAGCAATGTTGTCAAAGAAGTAATGTGAAAATTAAATTTCCCACTGGATTTTGTGCAAACTTGAAGAATATCATAACCAAAAAACATGATTTTGCGGGGGTCAAAACACATGATTGGCATGTCTTCATCAAGGTAATTATTATTGTTATGTCCATATAAATTTTTTTTGTCAAGTTACTGTGTATATTTTTTTTTCTTGTTTGTATACTCTTTGTTTAATAAATGGCGTGGTTCGTATATTGATACCGTATGTTCTACCTCTCTCTCTCCTAGACAACTTCGACAACAATGTCAAACAAGTTATATATAATCTGTTAGGATTATTAATCCTCCCTTGTCCAAATTTGGTCATATGTCTAAATCGGGAGTCATGTCTAAATCGGGAGTCCATCCAGTCTATTTATAGTCATTAGCACCATTGGTTAAACTTGACCTAATTGGGGCACATGTTTTAGTTACCAAAGTTTGGGGAACATTAATTGAGGCTCAGTGCCACTTATTGCACTTGATTGCATAAGTTTAGGAGTCTCCTAGATCAATCCCTACAATTTAGGAAGCAACTGGGAGTGCCGAAACCAACCAAGGTCAATTCACTTCAGTTAATGACTAGTCAAGCCAAGTTAGGAGTCACTTATATTCAGTTCTAGCTCTCTACATTCAGTTAAATAACGGTTTAATTAATTGCACACATGTGGGTCATTTTTCTCACCTACCACAGTCAGTTAACCATTATTTAATACTAAATGTAACACTTGGTTGTGTTTTAGAACTCTGGTTATGATTTAGACAAGGACAGTTAACTACTAGGTCCTCCAATAGTGATTTAGACAAGTCTTGGTTACCTATAGTCAAGTAGAGTCTAATCAATTCGAATTTCCTCATGTGGATTCGAATTGCTTGTGGCTATTAAAGCCATTGTACTTCATTGTAATTATCTATCTGGATTACTTTTTTGATTAATGAAAGCATTCACAGCTGCAAGCCTTTTGCACTGTTTCATTCTTCAATGGCTGAGTAAATTGTGATATATTCTTTGTGAGTTGTGTGTTTGTGTACAGATCTATATGCTCAAATTTAACATGGTATCAGAGCCTCGACGGACAAGGCACTTCTCCTCCTCAAATCTCCTACTGGATTATTTTTTTTGTTTTGCAGGTACAACTTCGAAATGAATTCAACAGTTCCTCTTCTCACCCGATCCTCAGACTATTTTGAATGGGGGGTGAAGATGAATATATGTCTGAGAAGACAAAAACTTTATTCAGTGTCTAATGGATTCGGTAGAAATTCTTTTGAGAGTGATAATGACTGGCTAAAGGCAAAGGATAAAGCTTTTGAAATAATGGAACTTGCTCTTTCTCCTAGCATGCGCTACCTCAGTAGATCTATTAAAGATCCACTGGAACTCTGGAAAAGATTGGACATAACCTTTGGATTTGGAAGCACCACAAGCATCCTTGATCCAAAAATCTCGGCCTCCACTCTCTCTGATGAAGTTGTTCAAGATGAAGAAGAAGCAGAAACTTCTACACAGTCAATTCGAATTGAAAACAGTCTCCATGCAGTGACTCCTTCTCCTGATGCTTCGGAAGTTCATGAGATCTCTGATATCTCATCTTCTCATATTGCTGAAACAGAAGAAGACATTCGAATCTCTGATATTGAAGAAAAATTCTGCTGCACTTCCATGCAAACATTCACCGGTGATTTTCCTTTAAATTCTGTGCAAAATTTACAAGTAATTGCTTCCGAAAGTGAAGAGAAATTTGATTTTTCTTCCTCTAATGTTGCTGCTGGTGTGGAAATATGTGATACCTTGGATATTTTGGAAGAAAAATCAA
>LPNX010830142.1:103974-120379 GCA_001517045.1 Pseudotsuga menziesii | reverse complement strand
TGATTAATGAAAGCATTCACAGCTGCAAGCCTTTTGCACTGTTTCATTCTTCAATGGCTGAGTAAATTGTGAGATATTCTTTGTGAGTTGTGTGTTTGTGTACAGATCTATATGCTCAAATTTAACAAGCTTGCAAATACATTCAAGAAAGCAACCATGCAATGAAAGACGTCATCCAATTTCATACCAATGGAGAACAAGTTAATATAAACTCAATTCCATGGATGTTTACGGAGCAACAAAGCAATGTTGTCAAAGAAGTAATGTGAAAATTAAATTTCCCACTGGATTTTGTGCAAACTTGAAGAATATCATAACCAGAAAACATGATTTTGCGGGGGTCAAAACACATGATTGGCATGTCTTCATCAAGGTAATTATTATTGTTATGTCCATATAATTTTTTTTGTCAAGTTACTGCGTATATTTTTTTTTCTTGTTTGTATACTCTTTGTTTAATAAATGGCGTGGTTTGTATATTGATACCGTATGTTCTACCTCTCTCTCTCCTGGACAACTTCGACAACAATGTCAAACAAGTTATATATAATCTTGGTAAATACATGAGGTAACTAGCTATTAATTGCATGTGCTTAGTGTTTGTTTAATTCTCCGTATAATTTATCTTTGTTTTTTTGTGCGCACTATTTCAGCATATATTGTAATTTAATGTTTATTTTTGTTAAATATCATTATTGGTTTGCATCACTTGTAGATGGTTGACATCTAAAGAAATCCATAAAGAAGATATAAAGTATTGAAGGAGAGAAATTCCTCGTCTCATGTGTGAAATGCAGAAGCATCTACCATCGGCATTTTCCAATGCACAGGAACACTACCTCATACACCAAGTTGAGGAGATTGAGTTGTGTGGACCTGTGCACTCAAGGTCCATGTGGATGGTTGAGAGGCACTTGAAATTTATGAAGGGTTTAGTGAGACAACGAGCACATGCTAAGGGTTCTATGATGGAAGGATATATGGTATACCAAAACATGTTGTATGTTAGTGAATATCTTCTTATTTTAGCGTCAAAGCTCAATTTATGTCGCATTTGTGATCCGAACTCCAATAACAAATTTGAAGGGGAGAAACTGAAGGGGAAAGGTAGATTGAGGAAGCTGAAAGGTAATTATTAGCTAGTGGATGTTTATTATATCCTTCATATTCTAATTGTATTTTCCAGTCATAATTGCTTCAATTAAGAGCATATACTTTGTTCAAGAGATTTACACCTTTCTTTCATTTTAATGGTTATTGTTATTAAATAGTTGGTCGAGAATGGGATGCAATTCATTAATACATCACAAACAATATTGACTGGATGAAGGTATGGATTGAACGATGCAAACAATTGAGTCATGGAATATCATGGGAAGGTGTGGCTTCACTGGTAAAAGCAACACAACGCAATGGAGATAGCAATCTAACAGAAAGGGAAATCGATTTGGCATATGGTGTAAAAGATAAAATGGAAAGCATATAATTAATCAATCCCTCTAAATCTTTTATTTTGCAAATTACATTTTGACGTACATGTTCTTCTTTTCCATGTATTGTTGCATAAGGATTGAATGGTTGTGTAATCTTTTCATGTATTGCTTATTGCAGGTAAAACACCATAAGGCTATGGTCTTGTTGCAGCTGCAAATGTTTCCTCCAAATTTTCAAAATTTTGGACCCCCCTGTTAATTTTTATCTTGCCTAGAATCATTTGGATCCATGAACTCTATTTTTGTTTTCCTTTTGCTACAAGTTTGGACTATTTTGAGGTTAACTCTCTTCATGCTTTTCAAAAAATTGCTTATGTCTGAAATTGCTTTGGGTTGTGGAATTTAGAGTTTGGTTTTTGCCCTTTGATCTGCGATTTTTTTTCTTTGTTCTCGGAATCTTATTTCTCATTCTAGCCACTGTTTCGGAGGCCATTTAAACAACGTATCAGAACCATATTTCCTTATGAAGCCTCCATTGCAGAAGCTGAACGATGAGTGTTTTGCAGGATAGTCTTGACTTCGCCGATGTCGTGTTGTTATTGTTTTGACTTGTTTGCATTATCATAGGTTGGTCGAAGTTGAGTCGGGGTTGTTTGATCTTTGTGAAGCCGCTATTTTGGAAGTGAGACAAAAAATTTGGGCCGATGCATGACCTTAGTTCTTCCGAACACTTAACTTTTGTGTGATGTTTCTGCGCTGTATCGGAAAGCTTATGATTCTGATCGAAGGTTGTAGTCTTTTTAATTTCCACCATTACAGCTCCCAAGCGAACTAAGTGTCCGCCATATAATTGCTTCGCTCTCCGATGCTTTTTCCAGGTTTTGTTGTTTCGTCTTTTGACCGCGAGGCCCGTAGTCTTTTCATCTTCCGCTATCGCGGCTGCGTAATTCACTAACCTCTCGACGTTGATGTCGTTCCGTTCGCCGACAGGGAACTTTACCGCTTGATGCTTTGGATTTTAGTTCTTCCGACTCCGATAGACTTAACGGTCCTATGGAACTCATTTCCAATCTGAAACCCACCATTGTGGCTGTAAGTAAGACTGTCCGGCCGATGTCTTAGTGTTTCAAGCCACTGATAAGGTTGTTTCCCGTCGTTTTCGGGTGGCGTTGTTTTCCGATTCTTGTTAAGATTTTAGCGACGAGAGCGCAGTGTAGGGCCTCATATTGATAATCAATTTTATTGATAGAGTGGTTTAAGTATTGAAAAGATGCATTCCTTATTAATGATGAATTTTTGTTTTGATTGCAGACAGACTCAGAAGATTCTTTAGATCGCTGATGCAAGAAGACATAGCTGAAGGATAAAGCTGAGGAAATTTGGCTGAAAAGCGATAGGCAGATACATTCTGAGATCAATAAAAGACAAAGTGGAATCAATAGCAACAGAGGCCCGGTTCCAGAAAAGGTAGTTACTGAGCTGGTCCCGCTATATGAAGTACTCGTAAGTCTAAAATCTGAAATGTAACGCATTGCTTAAATCATGAGCACTCGCAAACTGACAAAACTGTGAGATTAAAATGGTCGGGAAGCCGAAAGGTGAAGGGGCGGGGAAACCCAAAGGTTTCGGGGTCTTTGTATAAATATAGGAAAGTTAGAGGAAAAGGTGGATTTTTCCCTGGAAAAACTTGTGAGCTATTGTTTGTAAGAGGAACTACTTCGTTTTACAATAATAAATTGCAAATTTTGCCTGTTGGAGAAGGTGCTGTGTGGAATGTTCAAATGAGATAAAATGAACAATGTTGAAGGGGAACTATTTCTTTTTCGACCGTGTTTCATTAACTGTGAGAACGTTCTAACTTTTTGAACCTATTTTCTTGTCTGAATGTTCTCTGGTATATTCTGTGATAATTTCCACTATGAGTAATGGAGGTTTTAACTGTTGATGAGCTATCTTTTCGTGTATATATTTATTCATGTTTGTGTGTTTGGTTCTAAGAACAACTACATGTGATTTACCTTAACATGTGAACAATATTACATTACTCATGAATTAATATTTTTCTCTCTAGAGACAACTTATTTAATATGTATTTTCTAGTTGTGTGTGATTGAGATGCGAGAGAGTCTAAGACGGGAGGTAAGAACCTGTGCATCACATTGTGACCACTCCTTGCATCCTTAATCAATTTGCATATTAGGTAAGCACGTGCATATCATACTTAAAGTCAAAAAATACAAAAATATATATGGTGGACTGGGCCGCAACCGGTAAAACCTTTTATTTTTGTTACTTGACCTATGGTAGTTGGACCGCAAACCGGACGGATTCCCTACACCAAACAGTCATGGGCTAGCCGGGAACGTTGACTGGGGAGAATCCCTTGCTGTTGTTGCCTGTGAATTTCTAGGCCTCAACAGTTTCTGGCACTAGAAGGAGGGCCACCAGTGCATGGCTGGCCGAGGAAACCCGTTTTCCCGAGATTATTCCACCGGTGATAGGTCAAAAGGCAGTCTGTTTCCCAATCCAATTCCTGAAGAGAAAGGTAGAGAACATTTGTATTCTATGGACAATGAAGTTGTTAATGACCTGAGAAGACACACTAGGAAATACGTGAAGAAGATTGGAGGATTACCCATCATCCCTGAATTTCCCAGAAGAGAATATAAAAGGAAATATCGTCCTATATTGGAAGATTCAGTGTTAGTTGGAGATTGGGAAGAATTAGTAGAAGTAGCATTACAGGAGGTTGTTTAGCCTTTGAATCAAGTAGGCCCAGATACTCCTTATTGTTCTCCTGTTCATACTCCTATTCATTCACCACCTCACTCTCCACCTAGACTCATGGCAGGCATGAACGCAAATTAGCCACCCAACCCACCAAATCCACCACCTGCCTGGAAAGCTAGATCACCTTTAAACCTAACACCTCCTTTGCATGATTTACCTCAATCTTTTCAAAATATGTTGCCCAAGTTTGATCCAAATGAGAAGATGTTAGTAGATGACCACTTACAGATTTTCTATTTAGCAATAGAAGTATTAAGGGCTGGGGAATATGAGGATGTGGTTTGTAGACTTTTTCCACATACCCTTAAAGGAGCAGCAACGTCATGGTATTTTGGTTTTCCTACCAATTCTATCCCTGATTGGGATACCTTTGATAGGATTTTTGGAAGTAAATATGCAACCCAAAAAACTCATGCAGCTCTTATGAAAGGACTATGCACCTTAAAGAAAGAAAGAAAAGAGAAGGTGCATAGTTTTACCCAAAGATTCGCAACCTATTTTAAGAATTTTTCTGAAGCTTACAAACCCTCGGATAAAGTCCTGATTGAATATTATACCTCAGTTCTAGGGCCCGAGTTGGCCATGTTTACCAAAATTAAGGCCAAACCTACGCTAGCTGAGACTTATGAGGAAGTGAAAAAAGTAGAGGCTGAAAGGGAAAGTATCAAAGATTATCCTGAACAGTCAGGAGAAAAAAATGTCCGGAGGAAAGCTTTGTTGTTTACTAAGCCTAAAGAGGAGCAATCACCAGATTTTGAAGGAATGGCAAAGATGATGCAGAATCTTTCTAACAGAATCATAGACCTGGAAAAGGAAAAGGAAGCCCAAAAGTTCTACAATCCCTATTACAAGAAAAGGGAAGATAACAATCAATCCCAACCCCCTCCACACAGCCCTGCATCTATGAACTTAACGGAGGTAGGAATGGATAACCTTTGCACTTTCCACCAACAACTTCATTCCGAAAAGAGTTGTCCTCAATGGATAAACTCAATGATGTTGGTTATGAATCAGCTTCTGGATTCCAAATTAACTGAAGACAATGAGGAAGAAGGGAAAGACAATAATAAATCAACAGAAAAATAGGAGGATGAAGCTATGGTTTTATGGGACTGTGTATTGTTGTTTGATGACGAGGAAGAAAAAAATCTGAGACACGAGGGCCTCCTGGAAACAAATGTAACGACAAGAAGCCAGGGGTTGATTAAGGAAAACGGTCTTATGCTCCCGAAGATCAAAAGACTACAAAAGAATGTTAAGAAATTTCAAAATAGCTCCTCAGCAAATAAGATTCTGGATTTTACCATCACCAGTCAAAATCCTGGAAAGATTCACATGACTACTAAGCCCAACGAAGAAAATAATGTTAGATCGAATCTCACAGAACATAAGATGGAGTATGACATTGTGGAGGATATCAAGAAGGTGAGGGCAAACATCTCATTATTTGAAATGTGCAATGTGCCACAGCAAAAAGAAAAGCTATTGAAATCACTTGAAGCATCAAAGGAGAGGCTTCCCACTGACAATCAACCCCAAGAAGAAGAAATTGGTGAAGCAAGTATGGGAGGTAAGCCTAAAAGAAAGAATCCACCGTTTCTCCTTACTTTTGAAATCTTCAACCATAACGTGCATAACTGCCTAATAGACTCGGGGGCATCAGTCAATGTCATGCTGCTGTCGGTCTGCAAAAAGATAAATGGACAACCTAAACCATCTACCTGGAGGGTTGTTCAGTTGGATAGAATGAATTTGAAGGTAATTGGAGAAATGGAGGATGTTCTCATTCGCTTATCTTCAAATGATAAGGTGTGTCAAGTCATTGATATTGTGGTGGCTGACATACCGGAAGGTTATGGACTTTTTTTGAGTAGAGATTGGTCGGCTAAGCTGAACGGATATTTTGCCTTGGACTGGTCGCATCTGTGGCTGCCATATAAAGGAAGCCCAAGTCAAATTAAAGTGTTGAGGGAGCCCCACATGAAACACAATGTTACTCAGTTCAAAGAAAAAAATGAACCAGTGGATTCTGTTTTGGGAAACTACTTTAATGAGCTAGAACCAGGAAACTATCAAGCGGAAGAAGCCAGCGATACATCAGATGCTCAGCCTGATCTCCTTTAGTTTTCACAAGCTGATGAAATCGATTTTAAAATAGTAGACTTAGCTGTGTATGTAGATGTTAATTCTTGCACAGTAGCGGTTAGTAGTTTTTGGACGCTTTTCTTTGATGGTTCTAAAACTTTAGAGGGGTCGAGAGCCGGCTGTGTCCTGATTGACCCTATGAAAAACAAAAAATTTCTTTCATGTAGGTTAGAGTTTGAATGTACCAACAACACAGCTGAATATGAAGCATTGGTTCAGGGATTAAGGAAAGCAATTGAATTAAAGGCAAATAATCTGAAAGTGTTTGGAGATTCTGAAATAATTGTAAAACAAATCCGGAATCAAATACATTGCATTTCCCCTCATTTAAAAGCTTATCAAAATGAAGTTTGGGATTTACTTAAATGTTTTAATGCATTTAACATTGTATTGATTCCAAGACTTAACAATGCAGCAGCTGACTTGTTGGCCACCTCAGCTGCGAGGCTTGTGCCCTCTAATAATCGGTGCTCTGTTGAATTGCTTTTTAGACCCTCAGTTCCAGATATGATTACCAATATACGAGTGTTTGATGACGATCAGCAGATTATAGAATGCTTAACGAATGACGAGGCATTTAAAGGGGCGATTATTGATGATGAAGAACATCAGGCCGAGCTAAAATTCGATAATTTCATTCCTAAGGGAGTCAAGACTTTAGAACGGATGTTTGATTTAAATGAGAAATTTAGAAGACCAACAAATGTGAAGACTCATAGCTCATCTCTACAGTTCGAGTTGATTAATTTGGGGACTGAGATGGAGCCTAAATATGTGAATCTGAGAAAATGTTGTTCCCCAGCTGAAAGGGATAAGTTCATCGTGCTTTTCAAGCAATAGAAAGATGTTTTTTCCTGGACGTATGAAGATCTGAAGACATATGACACCAATATTATCCAGCATGTTATCCCCATCAAATCTGGAATCAAACCTTATTAGCAACCTTTAAGGAAAATGCATCCAAAATTAAAACCTATAATCCAGAGTGAAGTTAAGAAACTATTGGATGCTAGAATTATTTTTAAGGTTAGACACTCGGAATGGGTTTCAAATCTGGTACCGGTGAGGAAGAAATCTCAAGAAATAAGGTTATGTGTGGATTTTAGAAACTTAAATCACGCTTCAGATAAAGACAATTATCCTGTTCCACCCATGGAGCAAATACTGCAAATGGTTTCAGGTTTTGAACTATTCTCTTTATTAGATGGATTCTTAGGCTACAATCAAGTATTAGTAGCTGAAGAAGACAGACTAAAAACGACATTCAGGACCAGGTGGGGAACTTTTACTTATAGAAGGATGCCCTTTGGACTCATAAACACTGGAGCTACCTTCCATAAGGCCATGGACATAGCTTTCTACGGTCTAATTGGCTGCAGTGCGGTAGTACACCTTGATGACATCATGATATTCTCGAATAAAATAGAGCAACACGCATTTCATCTAAAGCAGATTTTTGAATGCTGCCGGAAATATGGTGTCTCACTAAACCCCAAGAAGTGCGTGTTTGCTGTTACAGAAGGTAAGTTGTTGGGTCACGTGGTGTCTAAGAAGGGGATGTCCATAGACCCAGAAAGGATCAAAGCCATTTAACAAATTCCCTTGCCCCATAATAAAAAGGGCATGCAATCATTTATGGGGACAATAAACTTCGTGCGAAGGTTTGTGCCAGATTTCACTCAAATTGTTAAACCTTTGCAGCAAATGGTAAAGCAAAGTGTACAATTCAAATGGACTGATGTAGAGAAGAACGTATTTAGTAATATTAAAACAGCTGTTGCGTATGCACCCTCCCTCAAAAGTCTGGATTTTGATAAAGATTTTATTCTGTACATTTTCACCTCTGATGATTCACTAGTAGCTGTGCTGACCCAGAAAGAAGATGGGGGATATGAGTTCCCCATATCATTTATGAGCACTGGTCTGCAAGGGGTTGAATTGAATTACCCTGCTATGGATAAACAAGCTTACGCAGTGTTCAAAGCAGTGAAACAATTTAGACCATATATACTGAAGAACCGTACAAAGGTAATAGTTCCACACCCAACTGTGAGGTCTCAAAGATTTTATTATGTACATTTTCGTCTCTGATGATTCACTAGTAGCTATGCTGACCCAGAAAGAAAATGGGGGATATGAGTTCCCCATATCATTTATGAGCACTGGTTTGCAAGGGGCTGAATTGAAATACCCTGCTATGGATAAACAAGCTTATGCAATGTTCAAAGCGGTGAAACAATTCAGACCATATATACTGAAGAACCAGACAAAGGTAATAGTTCCACACCCAGCTGTGAGGTCTCTTTTCATACAAAAGGAGCTTGAAGAAAGGAGAGGCAACTAGGTAACAGCTCTACAGGAGTACGACCTCGAATTCAAGCCAGCCTCCATAGTCAAAGGGCAAGGATTGTGCAAATTGATGACTGAAAGTAAAGACAATGAAGAACATGACTGGGAAGATGAAGCTGAGTTACATTTGATGGATGTATGTCCTCTTTTCACAGCTTCAGACTCTTGGTATCGAAACCTTGTGCATTACCTTCAAGCAGGATTGTTACCAAAACATTGGAATTCTAAGCAAAGAAGAGCACTACGTCTTAAATCAGCCTCATATCAAATTATTGAAGGAATATTATTCAGGAAGAATTATGTTGGAGTTCTTCTTAGATGCTTAGAGAAAGAAGATACGAAGAAGGTAATGATAGATTTACATGATGGGCCTGCTGGAGGACATTTTTTTGGAGATACTACAACTCATAAAATTCTCAGAGCCAGATACTATTGGCCCACGCTGATCAAATATGCACACACCCATGTCAAAAAGTGCGACATTTGTCAAAGGTGTGGTGGAGGACAATCTAAAGTGGCAAGACCGTTAAATCCTGTGATGATAACAGAACCTTTTGAGCAGTGGGGCTTGGATATGATTGGGGAGATAAAGCCGAATTCTTCTCTGCAACACAAGTATATTCTGACAGCAACCGACTACTTCACTCGGTGGGTCGAAGCCATTCCATTGCGTAAAATAAATGAAGATGCGGTCATGGAATTTTTGCAAGACCATATTATGACTAGTTTTGGAGTTCCAATTTCTTTAGTTTTCGATAATGCTACTTACTTCTCCTCGATTAGATTAACTGCTTTTTCTCATGAGAAAGGAATTAAGTTGCATTACTCTGCTAATTACTATCCACAGGGAAATGGTTTAGTTGAATCCACAAACAAGAATATGATTAGGATTTTAAAAAAGACAGTGATAGAAAATCAGAGGAGTTGGCACTCAGTATTACCAAATGCTCTTTGGGCTGATAGGGTCACCCCCAAGACTTCATTAGGTGTGTCCCCGTATACCCTTGTTTATGGGAAAGAGGCCATTCTACCCCCCAATATCATGTTACCCTCTTCCATAATCGCTCAAGAATCCAGAGGATCAGATAATGAAGTCTTGAAAATGAGGATATATAATCTCCTGAAGGCAGAAGAGTCTCGATCTAAGGCCAGAGAACGCTTTAAACAACTACAAGAGGTAGTAAAGAGATGGTTTGATAAACACAAGGCTGTAACAAAAGAATTCGAGGTGGGAGATTTGGCTCTCAAGTGGGACCACCCCCATGATGAGAAAGGAAAACACACAAAATTTCAACAGTTGTGGGTAGTTCCTTTCCAGATTGCGGTAAATCTTGGCCCCTCAACCTATAAATTGCAAGTAAATGGTTTAGTTCTCAAACCTTATTTTTCCTGATTTTTGTTTTTGTTCTTTTATCTTGTATATAAATAATTTGACTTGGCTGTTTATTTTGATTTATTTTATTTCTGTTTTGTTTTAGTTTAGATTTCGGTTGATTTCAATAAAAGGAGGCAAACTCTTGGTTGCATGGAGAACATCAGAATTCTGGAATGATTAAAGTTTTGGAGTGTAAGACTGTGTATTATTGTTTTATCTGAAAGAATTTCTTCTATTTTAGCAATTTTCCCGAATGGCTATGAACACATTGAAGTCCTACTTAATCCTTGTAAAATAAACTAGGATCAAAAGGTCTGGAATACTATTTTAAGGCTCCATCCATCTCACATTTTAAAATTTCCTAGGGAGTGATAGCAAAGGGCCCATGGAAAGGAAGCAGGGTAAACAATATATTATATATAAATGATCCCATGCCAAGAATTGAATGCCAAAAGGCAGATAAGAGTCAAAAGCTCCTATGAAAGCAATATGTATCAAAACAAAATACTGAGCCGTATAAGTACTAAATTGCCAAAAGTTCCTCTCCGTCCGTGAGCTGAAAGATTGAATACTTATCTCACACAAAAGGACACTATGGATAGAGGATCCTGGATGAAAATTCAGAAAGAAAGGCATGAAGGAGGACTCATATGCAAAGGACAAAAGTCCAAAAAAGCACAAAAAGTGCAAAATGGCATGGGAATGAGGAAAAAATGAATATTTCCGTTTACCATATGTCACAATCCTATGGCATCCAAGCTGGCATCTATCTAAAGATAGAGGTAACAAATGAAACTCATTTTCTTGGCCTCAAAAGAATTATCTTGACTTGGAAATCTTGGTTTCCATTCTCCTAAATTGGACTGTCATCAATGATTAAAAGTACATATATTTTCCATTTGATAAATACAGATATCTAGAAGAATTGAACATGTTCGTTTGTTGTTAAACAGTCTGTTACTCAAGAAATAAATTGTCCAGAGATCTAGGTTCACCAGGTAGTCGCCAATTGTTGCAGCTGCAACTGTTTCCCCCAAATTTTCAAAATTTTGGACCCCCTTGTTAATTTTTATCTTGCCTAGAATTGTTTGGATCCATGAACTCTGTTTTTGTTTTCCTTTTGCTACAAGTTTGGACTATTTTGAGGTTAACTCTCTTCATGCTTTTCAGAAAATTGCTTATGTCTGAAACTGCTTTGGGTTGTGGAATTTAGAGTTTGGTTTTTTCCCTTTGATCTGCGATTTATTTCTTTGTTCTAGGAAGCCTATTTCTCATTCTAGCCACTGTTTTGGAGGCCATGTAAACAACGTATCAGAACCATATTTCCTTATGAAGCCTCCGTTGCAGAAGCTAAACGATGAGTGTTCCGCAGGATAGTCTTGACTTCACCGATGTCGTGTTGTTATTGTTTTGACTTGTTTGCATTATCAGAGGTTGGTCGAAGTTGAGTCAGGGTTGTTTGATCTTTGTGAAGCTGCTGTTTTGGAAGTGAGACAAACTTTTTGGGTTGATGCATGACCTTAGGTCTTTCAAACACTTAACTTTTGCGTGATGTTTCTGCGTCATATCGAAAAGCTTATGATTTTGATCAAAGGTTGTAGTCTTTTTGCTTTCTGCCATTACGACTCCTAAGCGAACTAAGTGTTCGCCATATAATTTCTCTTTTCTCCGATGCTTTGTCTGGGTTTCTCCATTTCGTCTTTTGACCACGGGGCCCATAGTCTCTTCATCTTCCACTATCGCGGCTGCGTAATTCACTAACCTCTCGACATTGATGTCGTTCCGTTCACCGACAAGGAACTTTACTGCTCGATGATTTGGATTTTAGTTCTTCCGACTACGATAGACTTAACAGTCCCGTGGAACTCGTTGTCCATCTGAAACCTGCCATTGTGGCTGTAAGTAATATTGTCCGGTCGATGTCTAAGTGTTTCAAGCCACCGATAAGGTTGTTTCCCACCGTTTTCGGGTGGCGTTGTTTTCCAATTCTTGTTAAGATTTTCGTGACGAGAGCGCAGTATAGGGCCTCATCTTGATAATCAATTTTATTGCTAGTGTGTTTTAAGTATTGAAAAGATGCAGTTCGTATTAATGATGAATTTTGTTTTGATTGCAGATGGACTCAGAATATTCTTCAGATCGCTGCTGCAAGAAGACATAGATGAAGGATAAAGCTGAGGAAAGTTGGCTGAAAAGCGATAGGCAGATACATTCTGAGATCAATAAAAGACAAAGCAGAATCAATAGCAACAGAGGCCCGGTTCTGAAAAAGGCAGTTACTGAGCTGGTCCCGTATATGAAGTACTCGTAAGACTAAAATCCAAAATGTAATGCATTGCTTAAATCATGAGCACTCACAAACTGACAAAACTGTGAGATTAAAATGGTCAGGAAGCCGAAAGGTCAAGGGGCGGGGCAACCCAAAGGTTTTGGTGTCTTTGTATAAAGATAGGAAAGTTAGAGGAAAAGGGGGATTTTTCCCTAGAAAAACTTGTGAGCTATTTTTTGTAAGAGGAACTACTTCGTTTTACAATAATAAATTGAAAATTTTGCCTGTTGGAGAAGGTGCTGTGTGGAATGTTAAAATGAGATAAAATGAACAACGTTGAAGGGGAACTATTTCGTTTTCAAATGTGTTTCATTAACTGTGAGAACATTCTAACTTTCTAAACCTATGTTCTTGTCTGAATGTTCTCTAGTATATTCTGTGATAATTTCCACTATGAGTAATGGAGGTTTTAAATGTTGATGAGCTATCTTGTCGTGTATATATTTATTCATGTTTGTGTGTTTGGTTCTAAGAACAACTACCTGTGATTTACCTTAACATGTGAACAATATTACATTACTCATGAATTAATATTTTGCCCTCTAGAAACAACTTATTTAGTATGTATTTTCTAGTTGTGTGTGATTGAGATGCGAGAGAGTCTAAGACGAGAGGTAAGAACCTGCGCATCACATTGTGACCACTCCTTGCATCCTTAATCAATTTGCATCTTAGGTAGGCACGTGCATATCATACTTAAAGTCAAAAAATCCAAAAATATATACGGTGGACCGGGCCACAACCGGTAAAACCTTTTATTTTTATTACTTGACCTACGGTAGTCGGACCGCAAACCGGATGGATTCCCTACACCAAATAGTCATAGGCTAGTCGGGAACGTTGACTGGGGAGAATCCCTTACTGTTGTTGCCTGCAAATTTCCAGACCTCAACAGGTCTACAATGGAGGTAGATATTGGATAAAAAATTGGATGAAACAAAGAAAACATCAAATTTTGGGGTATCGACTGTCTTTGAGGTTACCAATGTTTCATCTAGAACTGGTAGACATCCAAAAGTCTCAAAAAATCAAAACTATATTGGGTATTTGGAATATATTATACAGTGTGAATTTAAATCCTTTAAGGTAGTTCTATTCGTTGTCAAATGGTACAGGTTACGAATGAATCAACTTGATCCCGATAGAACTATTATTGAACATGATAATGGATTTACCATGGTAAACACAAGGTTTTTTGAGCCAGGAACAGAGCCCTATGTTCTTCCAAGCCAATGTGAACAAGTATTTTACTCAGAGGTTCCAAGTAAAGCGGGATGGTCATTTGTTTTGAGACACGATCCAAGGGGAAGGCCGATAAAGTATAACCTAGACGATGCTAATGAAGAGGGTTCTATGGAAGAAGGATACGATGACGTAGAGCATGGTCAACATGAGTTAGATGATGACGATGATCCAATAGAAGATGTACTCCAAGAAACAGTTGAATCCGATGATGTAGCAAACAATGCCGATGAAATTTATACCGACGATGACACAATGAGCATAACTGATGATGATGTCGATGATGATATGGCCAACCCTTACAATGTTGACTATGGATCTGATGCTATAGATGATGACTTATATTAAGAATATGATGACATGGATGAAGAAGACGATGACTTATCCTCATGATCATTGTCATCATCATTATCAATATTGTCATCGTCATCATCAAAATCATAATTATCATCATCGTCGTCATCTTCATAGTCATCAAAATCATAATTATCATCATCGTCGCCATCATCATGATCATCTTCATCGCCATCATCATCATTAAAATTAAACCTAGATCAAATTAATTACTTCATATCATTGTCATCGTCATTTGTAGGATCATCATCATCATCATCGTCATATCGTCTTCATCATCGTCATCGTCATCGGTGTATCGTCTTCATCATCGTCATCCTCATCAACATAATCATCACCAACATCATCGTCTTCATCAAAATCAATGAAGATGACATTGTTATCGTCATGATCATTGTCATGATCATTATCAATATTGTCATCGTCGTCATCAAAATCATAATCATCATCGTCGTCGTCGTCTCCATCATCATCAAAATCATAATTATCATCATCGTCGCCATCATCATCATCTTCATCGTCATCATCATCATTAAAATAAAACCTAGATAAAATTAATTACTTCATATCATCGTCATTGTCTTCATCATCGTCGTCGTCATCATCAACGATGAAATATAATGAAAGGTAAATATTTAATTAGACCTATTCTTTTATCTTATTTCTTTTTAAAAAGAGTTACGGACATCATCATCATGTGGATCATCACCGTCATCATCCTCATGATCACCATCCTCAACATCATCATCATCATCATCATCATAATCATAATAGTCATAATCGTCATCATCATAATTATCACCCTCATCATCATCTTCATCATCATCATCGACGTCGTCATCATCGTCTTCATCATCATGACCATCATCATTGTCATCATCATTATCATTGTCATTGTTGTCATCAAAATCATCATTATCATCATCGTCGTCGCCGTCGTCATCATCGTCATCATCATCATCTTCATCATTGTCGTCATCATCATCATAGTGTGAAGATTAGTGTTTTAAAACACTAATACCTTGATAGTGTGAGTTAATTATATTGCCAAATACTATAAATAAATATTAATTTAAAGTGATTCATGCCTAAACCTTTATCATTTGATAATGCACATAAGCTACGTTGTAGTTAGTAACACACATGGTTTTCTTTTGACGTGATATTTGCTAATAAAAATAAAGTGATTATAGCTATAAATATTTAATTTTATTTATATTTGAAATATTTAATTTCCACAAAATATTTTATATGTAATTTTAGAATTTATCATTATATTTTTGTTTTGAATGTTTTAAGTTTATTTTAAAAAAGTATTTAATTTAAATAAGATATTTATATAGAAGAATGTAGTTAGCAAAATTAATGTCCAAAATTTTTACTTAGTTTATTGCTATAATAAAAAGATCTTGATGTTAAGAATGTAGAACATAACATTAATGTTTTTTTTTAATCTTTTACATACCTTATGGCTCACGAAAAATATATTAGATTCCAACTTTTTCATATATCTTTGATCTTACCGCAACTTTATAGTTTGGTGACAAACATCAAAATCATTTTAGATATTTACACTTTGTTAAATTGCCACAACAATGGCTTCTTAAGTCGTTTAAATGTTGTCATTCCACCCACCAAAGTTTGACTCTCCTAATTGTTTTCATTCCACCGACCAAAGCTTGAGTCTCCTCAATAGCATATTTGTGCCTTATAGCTATTAAATAAGATATATGTCAAGGTTCTTAGTAAAAGTGTATGTGATAATAAATCATTGTTCTCTTCTTTCTTTTATTAGAAATTTATGACTTTTTTATGATGGTGATGACAATGATGACAACAATGTTACCATATTGGTCTATCGTATTTTGTTATATTAAATCCAAGCTCAAAAAGAGCACAAATAAGATTATAATGATTATAAAAGAATTGGGCCCTTCATCAACATCATCATCGTGTTCATCATCATCGTATTCATCATCACACATCATCATACATCATCGTCTTCATCATCACACATCATCATCTTCATCATCATCATCATCACACATCATCATCTTCATCACACATCGTCGTCATCATCGTCATCATCATGTGGTTCATCATCGTCATCATCCTCACCATCCTCATCAACATCATGATGAACATCATCATCATCATCATCATCATGTTCATCATCATCATCATGTTCATCATCATCAACATCATCTTCATTATCATCATCATCATCTTCATCATCATCATCATCTTCTTCTTCTTCATGAACATCATCATCATCATCATGTGGTTCATCATCGTCATCATCCTCACCATCCTCATCGTCATCATGAACATCATCATCATCATCCTCATCTTCATCATCATCAACATCATCTTCATCATCATCATCCT
>LPNX010830142.1:98974-101474 GCA_001517045.1 Pseudotsuga menziesii | reverse complement strand
CCATATTGGCTGATATGGATTTTGAAGTCTGGCCAGTCTGAGCATTACAATTAGTGGACGAACCCATCACATTTTGGTTCGCATTCAAATTGGTTTGATTGTTTTTATGTGAGTTATCTCAGCAATCAGTTCCCAAATAAGCTATTAAGCCGACTGTGGAAATTGAACCCAGTGATAGAACAATTACACTCACAACAATTATCAATTGTACATGCAAAATCACTCACAAAAGAGACTGAATATGGAGCTGAACACTAAACTGTATTGAATAAGTGTACAATATCCAACCCTATAAAGTCATAGGCTGCCACAATAAATAGTTACATAAAGGATTCGAATGCATGAGGAGGCAATTCGAATCTAGTCAAAAGTAGGCTTACTAAATCTAAGCAAATCCCCCATAGGTGCATAAAGCAGTTTCCAAAACTATCAAGGAGCTCACAAATTGGCAAAATAACTTAGGCAAGCTAAAAGGTAATGGAAGGACAACTCATACATGCTTTTCATAGGAGAAAAGAGTGGAGGATGTGGAGGACAAAAAACTAGTTAATCTCACCTAGTCAAACTTTCCCAATTGCCTTAAAACACTGAAAAAGAAGAAAAAGAAGAAGGGCACTTAGGAGGCCAGGAATAAAGCAGATTTGATTCCAGGAGGTTTCCCAAGCGCTCCATGAGTCAAAATTATCAAGTTTGACCACTATGGATGTGTAGATGACAACTTGCATAAGGTGGAACATGGAAACTAGGCAAATAAGACAAAATGGATTAATTAATTTCTAAGGTAGCTAACTATGGGTTGATTATTCTAACACCCCCACTTAAGCCTGACTTATGAGTAATATATCAGAAAATTATAGGGCCTAGAAACAAGGCTTAGCCACCCTTTACATACTGCATGTCCATTTAACCCCGGAAAGAGGCAAAAACCCAGTGGGAAAATCCTCCCTTAAACATGGACTGTAAAACAAAATTTGGAAATCTTGTCATCACTCATGCTTCACAGCATGATCAGCTAACCCCAACAGTGATTTGGGATTGCGGAAGGTCTTCTCACAAAATGCTTTGGTGAAGATATCAGCTACTTGTTCTGAAGATGAACAGAAGAGTAGGTGAATGGTGCCATCATGCACAAGTTCTTTGATGTAGTGCATATGGATCTCAATGTGTTTGGTTCTCTTCTGAACTGGATCATTGCAGATTTGAATGGTACTCTGATTATCATAGTAGATAGTAGTTGAGTATTCTGATTCGAAGCCACACTCTCCAAGTAATCCCTGCAACCATAAACATTGAGTTGATGCATTTACCACTCCTCTGTACTCTGCTTCTGTAGATGAGAGTGCAATGGCACTCTGTTTCTTGCTTGACCAGCTGATTGGCCCTTCTACAAGCATGAACACATATCCTGATGTGGACTTTTTGTCTGTGCTATCACGTTCCCAATCACTGTCAGTAAACCTAATCAAATCAATATCATATTTAGCTTTATAGAAGATCCCATGTGTCCTTGTTCCCTGAACAAAGTTAAGGATCCTTTTGGCTGCTTTCCAATGGATCTCATGAGGCTGATCCATGTATCTAGAAGCCACACTTACTGCATAAGAAATATCAGGTCTAGTATGTGTAAGATACAACAAACATACAATCAATTGCCTATGCAGTGTATTGTTTACCATAGGTGAAGAATCAGCTTCTTCAAGCTTCACTCCTGAAAGGAAAGGAGTCTTGCTCGGCTTGCAATCCTTCATTCTGAATTTGTTCAGAAAATCCAAGGCATACTTGGACTGGTGCACCTTGATTCCAGCTTTGGTTTGAGCAATCTCAAGCCCCAAGAATTGGCTTAAAAGCCCCAAGTCTGTCATGGAGAAGGCTTGGTTCATTGCACCCTTCAAGGAAGCAATCTCATCCTTTGAGCTTCCTGTAATGAGGAGGTCATCAACATATAACAAAATGATCATTAATGAACCATTAATCAACTTCAAATAGACATTTGGATCTGATTTGCATCAAACAAAATTCAGTGATAGCAAGAAGCTATCAATCTTGGCATACCAAGCCCTGGGGGCTTGCTTTAGCACATGCAATGACTTCCTTATCCTGCACACAAGAGATGGGTTAGTAGCAAATCCTTGAGGCTGCTGCATGTATATCTCTTCAGTGAGAACTCCATTTAGTAAGGCACACTTTACATCCATGTGATGTACCTCCCATTGCTTTGAAGCTGCAATGGCTAAGCCTAGCCTGATGGAGTCCATCTTTGCCACTAGTGCAAAGGTCTCATTGTAATCTATGCCATGAACCTATGAGTAGCCCTTGGATACCAATCTGGCCTTGTACTTCAGAGGTGAACCATCAGCAGCAAATTTGTTCTTGTACACCCACTTACACTGAACTAGCTTCCTCCCTAGGGGAAGATCAACCAGCTCCCAAGTGTTGCTCTTCTGGAGTGAGCTGAACTCTTCCTTCATGGCTGCTTGCCATCTTGGATCTCCTGTTGCAT
>LPNX010830142.1:40474-91248 GCA_001517045.1 Pseudotsuga menziesii | reverse complement strand
TATGATTGTTGTAGGTTACCACTGGGAAATATGCCTCTAAAGTGTTCGTTTATGCACTACAGAGTAGCACTGAAGAGGTTAAAACATCCACTCTACAGGATCTCTACAAACTCAACATCATTATTTGTCCATTACTTTCAAGGCATTGTACTAGAAGATATTCCTGGACTAGTTGATTTCATGGTGAAGTTGAACGTAAATGATAAATAGAGACGAGCACTAAGAAAGCTACAACACTTTGTAGTAAATCAAATGAGTAGAGATATAATGTCTGCAGCATTCTGCATACATCCTTCACTTGAATGATGTTAGTTCTTGGTGATCCTGTATAGTGGATGTTTTAACCTCTTTAGTGCTACTCTGTAGTGCATATATATATATATAATCCATGGTGGTGAAGAGCGGACATTTCACTTGAATGATTTTTGGGTCTTGAAGCAAGTACTTGGTATTTTGATGTCCTCCATTTTTTATTTGATCATTTTATGCCAATTTTCACCGTGTCTGATTTTTTTTTCCCCTCTTACAATTAACACGATAAGATGACCTTTGTGGTTTAGACAGTTGGTTAGCTTTAGAATTATTCCCTGGTGTGAGTGATATTTGATGTTTCCTTGCCCTTTTCCATCCCTTGGTTTCATCAAATCATTGAGGAATGCATGATATAGTTAATTTAAGAGCCTTTTGATTTGTGCAAATAGTCTTTTTTGGTTCTTTCTACTATGGGATTGCCTTATGGTTGAAAATCAATATGGGAAAACAAGCATCATTAAGACAAGCTAAAAGGAATAAATCAACAAATATTACAGACTGATATAATTGTATTTAAAACATTATTTTCATTCCTAAACGTGCCAAGTAGCAGATCTGGAAATGTCCGCTCTTCACCACCATGGATTATATATATATATATATGATTGTTGTAGGTTACGACTGGGAAATATGCCTCTGAAGTGATGGCTTATGCACTATAGAGTAGCACTGAAGAGGTTAAAACATCCAGTCTACAGGATCTCCAAGAACTCAACATCATTATTTGTCCATTACTGTAAAGACGATGTACTAGAAGATTTGCTTGGACTTGTTGATTTCACCGTGATGTTGAATGTAAATGATAAACAGAGAGGAGCACTAAGCAAGCTACAACACTTTGTAGGAAATCGAATGAGTAGAGATATAATGTTTGGAGCAGTCTGCATACATCCTTCACTTGAATGATGTTAGTTCTTGGCAATCCTAACATCATTCAAGTGAAGGATGTATGTAGACTGCTGCAATATCATGATTCGACCATGAGGTGCTTATTTTCCTGGAAATTGGGTTAGGTAATACTTGGCGATTAATGGACAATCATGAATCTTATGGTTTATGCTTTGGGTCTTGAAGCATGTACTAGGTATTTTGATGTCCTCTATTTTTTATTTGAACATTTTATGTCAATTTTCATCGTGTCTAATTTGTTTTTGTCCCTCTTACAATTAACACAATAAGATGACCTTTGTGGTTTAGACAATTGGTTAGCTTTATAATTATTCCATGATGTGAGTGATATTTGATGTTTCCTTGCCCTTTTTCCATCCCCTTGGTTTCATCAAATCATTTAGGAAGGCATGATATGGTTAATTTAAGATCCTTTTGATTTGTGGGGTATAGTCTTTTTTGGTTCTTTCTACTATGGGATTGCCTTAGGGTTTCCTTAGGGTTGAAAATTAGTATGGGAAAACAAGTTAGCATTTCCTTAGGGTTGAAAATTAATATGTGAAAATAAGCATCATCATGAATATACATACTAGATCGGCATAAAACTTTGTTTCATAGAGCATTATGGGTGAACAATAGAAGACTACAAATCAATGATAAGTTAGGGATAATCTTCATTATAAAAGGACCTTTGGGTAGGCAGAATAGGGCATCAATTCATCCTCCATTGGAGTCCTTCAACCATTCATCTCGCTCCCCTTCATTCGTAGATCTCAAAATATTTACTTTGGGAACAAAGTACTTATACAGTTCGATCAATGCCATCAGCTGTGCAATATGCTAAAAGTAAGGATATTGTTTCATGTTTCACTTTTGTTGTCAAAAGGAATACTGAAAAGTTAGGAAGTACCAAAGCTAGTCATTATGTGCACGTGGACGTAATGTAGGGAGAGAAGTCATGTCTACTTCTTTTTTCTTGAATGGGAGCAATGATGAAACCACAATAGTGTTTTATAGATGGCAATCATGTAATGGAAATCACAGGGTAACTGTCAAACATTGGGAAGAATCATTGCACTAACAGGGGCCCTTAATGCAGAACAAACTTGGTATTTTAGGGCCAACTGGGGTTGTTACTTCTCTTGTGCACAGGTCCAGATATTTTTAGGGTTGTTTTGTGACCTACGGTTGCAAGGGAAGCCACCAAAGACTGTTATTTTCTATTGATATCCTTTAAGAGACTTCCGAGAATCACCTAAAGCACAATCCAACTTGGTTTATAGGGTCTGAAATTAAATGGTATTGGTTTTATTTAGGTTTGTTTACCCCCCTTTTGTGGAGAAAAAGCACCCAGAATTCATGATACTGCTATAAATTGTTGTTTAGGAGGTTGGATCAACCCTTATTTATTCCCAGAATGAAGGTTTGAGGCTGTTGGAGTGCCCAAGCCTACTCTTTATGCCCATATCTGTGCCCATAATTGTTTGTTAATGTCATTTCAACCCTCAAATTCAACCAAACATTTCTCAAAGCCTGTTTTTCCATTTTTTGTCACTTTTCATAGGGCTATTCATGCCCAGAACTGCTTTTTAACCCTCCAATTTGGCCTAGATTTATAGGTACGCCTGTTTGGTGATGGATAAGTGCACAAGGGTGCCAAAGATGGTGAAATAGGGTTGCTTCATACCCTTTTTTACTGTCAAATAGGTTTGTTTGTGTCCAAAATTCATGTGGATGCTGGTATAAGGCATATGAATGAGATTTTAGGGTTTCTTTCACCTATAGATTTCTCATTTTCACAGCCAGAATTGCAAAGACTGCCTCCTATTTCCATTGCTCATCATCTTTTATTGTTGCAATGTGCCCAGATCTGAAAGTTGGCCTAATTATAGCTGATTTGAGATGCTTTACTGTTTGTTGTGATCTTCAGAATGCTCCCAAAGTGCTCAGATTTGTCCCTTTGATGCTCATACTTGATTCTAGAGTTGTTTATTCCCATAGGACTACCCAACATTTCTCCTAGTGTGACATTGAAAATACCAAGTTTGTTCTGGAAGCCCTAAATAGGGCCAATTGACCTTGGTGTACCGGTTTATTGTTAGAGGAAGGCCTTCTCTCATTATTTGAGGAACATTCACCCTTGGAGACACATGCATAAGGGTAGTGTTCAGCCCTACCAAAGGAGAAAGTCATCATTTGAAGCATGCTTACACTCTTTTATACACCATTTCATGATAGATATTACATGCTTGGAGGTAACTCATTGAGCTGGTCCACTTGGAAGGTTGTTCACATGGTTCATGCCCTATTTTGTGAAGAACATTTTTTATGTTGGGGGCTGCTTTATAGATTGACTATTTTGCACATGGGTGGAATCTAGGGCCTACAAAGCAAGTCCTGTTTTACTCCAAATAGTGTTATGATATATAGGAATCCTACAAAGCTAATTGACTCGACAATGAAGTAGGTTTAGAGTCTCGATGTTTATATTTCTAGGTTAATTTTTTTTTTTGAATTTAAGTGTCATGTGTGTGACCTGTGCATTCCCACATTCACTTGGTCAATTTAGTACGGATTGGGACGAATTGACCATTTTGTTACTGATCCATTCAGTCATACCCTGATTTGCTTGGTTCGGTACCAAACTTGTCACTTGAATCGTTTCAAAGGCCGAGTCAGCTCGGTTGGGGGTCAACTCAATTGACTCGGCCACCTCAATAGAAACACACTTGATTAAATCTGCAACTATTATTGTTGAAAAGCAGGTAGGCCAGTAAAATGAAAAGGCAATGTTAGGAAAAGGAAATGCAAGCAATAAGTGAGAATGGAGAATTTTATGTAACTAAAAGAGGGGCATACATAACAATTTTTAGGGCATACATTAGAATTGTTTAGAATTTCCAGTGTATTGTTGTAGGAATGGCACTATGCAAATAAGGCATTGACTTGATAGTCACAATCCCATTAGTATCATAAATTATAGGAGAGATCAGAAAAACATCCCTACACAAATATTAACCGATAAGTATGGTTTTGGTATTTCATTTGGAGAATAAAATCCTATAACAATAGTTGTTATTATGACTCTTAAAGGGTCCTAGATGAGATCTGTGCACTTCTAGGCTCTTCAACTTTCAAGCAAAAGAAGCCATAAACAACAAGTATGCACACCCTAGAAAACATGGAAACGATCATAAAACATATTAGGTAAAATGGATAATCATCTACAACATCACAACATCATTCATGGGAAAGATAAAAACCACTTACAACCATCAAAAGTAAGGGTTACAACAACAGTGAGTGTAGAGTAAGGAGAGAGGAGTGGCCAGGAAAATGAATAATCGGGCCAATGTAGAGTGGAAAGTGACCAGCTAGAAGTTTGGAAGAGGAGATTAATCAATATTCCTTTAAATATGAACTCATGTAAAAGATGTTTTTTGATGGAAGTGACCAACATACCAACTCCGTATCACTTCTATCCGAAGTAAATGTAGATGAATGCGAGGATATGTTCTTTGAAGGAGATAGTCCATTAAAGGAGAACCTCCATGTTTTGTATAGACATATATTGTCATAAATTGCAGTGTTATATTTGATGCATATGCATAACAGATCATCTCAATCTTGACCACGTTGAAAGGCCAAAATACAATGGCCACAAGCATACATATGAAGCTTATGAAGCCTACCCAATTCATGTTAGGAAAAGGCAATGCAAACAATAAGTGAGAATGGAGACTTGTATGTAACTAAAAGAGGGGCATATATTAGAATTTTTAGGGCTACCAAATTCCCACACCTATTAACCAAACTCATTCTTGACAAGATTTTTCTTTAACAAGTTTTTTGCTTACAAGTCTTCCCAAGTTTTTTTCCTTATAAGTCTTTCCAAGTTTTTTTGCTGGTTTTTTCTATGCTTATGCCTAAATTTTGTTCGGCCATGGTGCAGGTAGAACCAAACAGGTATTTTTCAGACATGTATTCCTCCAGCGAAGGGATTTTGGGAAGGCTAGAGGAAAGTGAGACATCCAATAGGTCTATAAGG
Source organism: Pseudotsuga menziesii (assembly GCA_001517045.1). Lineage (NCBI taxonomy): Eukaryota > Viridiplantae > Streptophyta > Pinopsida > Pinales > Pinaceae > Pseudotsuga > Pseudotsuga menziesii. Next base: position 86,000 of record LPNX010830142.1, on the reverse strand, counting down.
GCTAGCTCAACTAGATGTCAGAAGATCAAAAGAAAATTCGACAAATGTATGAATTTTTTTCTCCAAGGAGGGGGGTCATGTTTCTATGATGATGAGACAGTGGGAGACAACGACGTGCCCTTAAGGTACCAACACCTATTGAAACAATGGGTGCCTAGTGATCTTCCTCAAGTAAACACTGATTTTTATGTGAATGAGAGGATGTACATAATTGCACCATCGTCATTGCATGGATTGGGGTTGTTTTGCATGGATGGCATAAAGGTTGGATACGGTAGATGTACAAAATTGATAGAGTATGTTGGACCCTATTACAACTACAGTGATTGGATGCACCTGGTCCAATATACACGAAGTATGCGTAAATATGGGTTTTTAGCGAATTATATACCACTGAAAGACAAAGCTCAAAATAAAGGAGCAACGTTATACATGGACGGAAGGCCAAAAACAACCGGTAATATTGTGGGGTTTATAAACAGTACACAACCAGGGTCTACACTAAAACAACCCAACTGCATATTCGAGTCGCGTGAAGGAAATTGTGTCTTTGTATGTGCAATTAAATCAATAGCTGCTGGTGAAGAACTGCTTATTGATTACAATTTGAATCGTGTAGATACAAGCAATGTTAGTATGGTTGTGGTACAACAAACAATTTAACCACCATTTTATTAATTATTTTAACATCTATAGGACTTTTCGTTAGCATATAATTGAAATTTTCTACTTTTCATGTTTCCTTATGTAACTTTTAGTATGTTTTTTATGCAGGGTTCTCTCAGGGGCACCTTCATCTCCGTAGATGTTTGTCGACCTGAGTCAAGGCAGTAGGTATACATCGATATTGCCAATGTAACATTAAATTTAGGATGGATATACAAATACATTGTTATGTATTTTCATTAGTATATCAGGTTTGTTTATATAATATTATCTATTTTCCATGCAGAGTGTTGATTAGGGAAGCCAGCCGGATATTGATCAGCCGACTACAGCATTAGGGAAACAGCCAAACATGAATGTAATTCTCCATTTCAAATACTTTAAAATCGTAAACATGTATATCATGACGCATAATGTTTATTTTGTTATGTATTCTTTCATTTCTATGGTTGCGTTCATGATGGTAATGTTGTCTACCTTTTTTGCAGATTAACCAAGGAAAGTCCCCAGCTGTTGGTCAAACGATTGGAGCCTCGAGGAAACCAGTAAACCTAAATGTAATTCCACATTCTAAATACTTCAAAAATGTACACATATAAAACATGTAGAATAGTGTTTATTTTTGTTCTATATTTGTTAGCTTTTACATATTGCATTCATTGTGATAATGTTCTCTACTTTTTTTGCAAGTGGCTGATCAAGGTAAATCCCCATCTATTGATCAGACCACACCCTCGTCTAGGAAACAGGTAATCCTAGATGTAATCCCTAATATAATTATTTGCACACACTATTGCTTCAAAGACTAAGCAATTTTTTATATATTTCAATTGCAGACACAGGATTCCATTTATGAAACAACGTCTCAAAACTCTTTACAGAATGAGGTCTCTCGGTTGATGAGAGATAGTGAAATTAGAGAGTCTGTAGAATCGCTGAGGGTGCTACAAAGGAAAAGGGAAAAACAAAATGAGAAACTGATTCATCTGACATTGGCAATTCCACTAACAGAAGGGCTTGAACAAAGGATTCAATTGTTGTTACAGCAATGTAAACAAGTGGACGTAAGTTATTGAATAAAAATGCAAATTCATTTATAATAACTTTATAATATTTGATTTTATATGCTATTGAACTTATAATACAATGGTTTGAATTTACAGCGTGCTATGGAGATTATCAGTGGTGGTCAAGGAAATGTTGGTCCCAGTGACCAAACCACTCCACATACACCACATATTGCTCCCATATTGTCCACTGAACAATCGGCAACACGCTCTGCGACACCCCCAAGGGTAGCGGAGGGTGCAGCCGATGTTGCCCCACCCACAACAAATGCTACAGAATAAAGTGTGGATGAAGGGTTAGATAGAGATGTGGAAGTATTTCCTGGATCTTCTCGTGTGACTAACATTGGTTCAATAGTGTGTACATTTTTGGTGAATGAAGAACTAGTTCCAATAAAGATTGAGAGGATTCCAAGTCATTATAGATTGTTCAATTTAGTTTTTATAATTTATGTCTAATATACCGATAATATTTTCTAATGTTGACTAATGATGGCATTAATTTTTTGCAGGAAATGATATATTTTATAAACATATGAATGATTTGTCCTTGGAGATCTTCGATCCCACCATCCACACAATGTGGAACAAGTAGCCAAAAGTTTTAAAGGATGATCTGACTAATCACTTGGTTAGTCTGTTCGAAAAAGACACCTTCGATACATCGAAGGTCCTATAGAAGACTGGAAAACATCTGAAGATTGTCCAAGACCAGTATAGGGTTCACCTAGAAAAGAAGCCTAGGTATGAGTGCCCTCCAATGATTCCATGTATGGAGTGGAAATCCCTAGTGGAAGATGGAAAAGAGAAGGGCCTAAGAAAATCAGGAAAGATGCCACCAGGTGGAATAGAGAGGTATGCAATACATTCCAAAATGTAGTGGTAAGCCTTATTATACTAGTTTTTATATCAATTTTGGTACATCGACTATTGTATTTAAAAACTTAATTAGGCTCTCGGACACATCTAAGGCCACAAAGGCAAGAATTGAAACAATTGGCCCACACAAGCTTGGGCCTGGTGGTTACTCCAACTTGGCGGCCCGATATGTAAGTATCGCAAAACCCGAACCCGCATCCAAATATCATACAGATTATTATTTTTGTTTTGTTCTGACAAAAGGATTTAAAATTAATGACATCATGCAAATATGAAGGCCGACCGGTTCAAAGAATTTCCCAATGCGGATTACATGAAGCTTGTCTTCGAACAGGGCTTTGACGCCATTGTTGAACACCGGAGAAGCTTTTCTGGGAATACTGCACGATCTTCTGCTGATCCACCTAGTGCCCAGGTATGTGAAAAATGTATAGTTTAATGATAATTTATTAATGCTCATGCCATTTGTTCCTTATAAATAAATTAACATAAATTATTTATTCCTTTGTATGCAGGAAAGTGATGATCCCATTCATGTCGAGGATGTAGTACATGACCAACCAAACGAAGATCATGCTTCTCATCCTGGTAATGAATTTATTAATGTGCTACTATTTTTTATAGGCCATTGCAGATGATGAACATCAATTCTAATTCTACACAATTCAACTACAGAGCATGTAGATGCAGATCATAACACGGAACAGGTTGGGCCTGTACGAGATAATGTTGAACATGTTGATGTGCCCATGGCAGGTAAAAACACACATTCATAATGTTTTTTTAAATGAATTACTCATATTTATCAAAATATAAATATATTAATGAAAGATTTTGACATTATTGTAGAAATTCATCGCACCTCACCTGAAGTTCAACCTTGCGAGCATACTAGTAGGGATACCAATGATCAGATTCCCGAAGATGTGACTCTAACTAAATATTTAAAGAGAAGAAAAGTAAAAAGGAAGTGACTAAACAAATTTTGAGTAATTCTTATTTATAAAAAAAACATTTAATGGTTTTTTCCTCTGTTTCATGAATGAATGTTTGAATGAATGCTTTACTGATTTTTTTTTCTGCCATTGACTAAATTAATGTTTTAATGAATGGTTTTTTCAGCTGTTGAATGATTGAATGGTTTAATGAATGATTTAATAAAAGCATGTTTCAACTATTGAGTGAAATAATTTGCAGTAGATGCATTGTTATTTGCATTGTAGATGCATTGTTATTTGGATTGTGAAATAGTGAAATAAATTGTTATTTGCAAGTATATGCATTGGGTATGGGGAGTTGAGAGTGATGTGAGGGGGGGGAGGGGCCATAAGAGCTTCCACCTTCGTGTGGTTGGTCTTGTTTAGTAGAGAATATTAAATTATTCTCGAAACAAAGAGGAGCTCAATGAATGGTAAGGAAGAATACATTAAAAAACATCTATTTCTATAATTTTAGTGTATAATTTTCACTATTGCTATTTGACTCATCCATTGGAACTTGTTACAGATAGTGTTGAGAAACATTTCCATAGTTAAGAGGCAAGAAATGGCATTTTGATTAGATCGATGGCCTTATATACATAGTATTTTTGGTTATCCATGTTTTATCCGGTGATATATTCTTAACAATTAATTTACTTGACTAGTTGAATAGTATTGTAATTTACATTGTAATAGAATTGTATTTATTTAGATTCATTTTGTTATTTTCATAAACAAACATAAATTTATTTGATGGTTCCTAACATGAAACTATTGCAACAGGACAAAAAATGAAGTATGTTGAATGATGTTTTGAAATGTAAAGCATAAGAAGACAGTGTGAAGATCCACAAATCAAGGTATAATTATGTTTTCTTTTGTTTGATTGAGCTATGTATTGGGTATTTATGCATGTGCACACACATACATTTAGTTGATGATGATGATTACCATACATTGAGGTGAACTTTGTTCTATTTGATCTAAACAATTACCTTAAATATTTTGATTTATCATGATAACTGGCCCCTTGGTAATACTTTACCAATTCCATATAGCTAGGACAACAAAATTAAATGTAGGCATTTCATTACAAGAAATATGATAGGCATTTGAGTTTGATGGGAATATGAAAGGTCAAAAGAGAGAAAAAGATAGATAGACTTGTGAGGAAAATGGTATCTGAAGCGTTGTTTCCCTATTATTCTGGATGAGTATATTGTTATCTGCCCCAGTTTATCTTTCTCCAGTAGTTTTGTAATTTGTTTCTTAATCTCATATCTTGTTCAACTTTCATGTTTGATTGTGCAGTGGAAAACCTATGTTTATATTTGTGCTTATCCTTGTAGGTTGTGAGGGCATGGTACACATTGGTATTTTCAGTTTCCATTGTAAATTTTAACCCCAACATCACTGTGCACTTTATTACTCATAATTGTTAATTTGTTAAAAAGTCTTCTTTGTGCAAATCTTTTATTAGGAATTTATATCTTTCTGTATTGCTTCCAATTTATCACCGAGTTTAAAGTGGTCACTTAGAGAAAACATCTCAACTCTGGAATACAAAAGAAGAATAACTGCATTGATAATTATGGTAACAAAGTATTGAGATCTGCGTGAAAAAATAAAGATCTATTTGCTACTTTATTTCTGGAAGGCATTGTTTGAATGCTTAAGTTATAAAAACTATTTATTTTTGTTGTTTTCAGGCAATCTTCTAGAGGTATCCACGGCCTGAAAAAGAGTATCAGTCATTTTCACTGATTTACAATGATAGATCACTAGATTTGGTATGACATATTTTCGCTAAAGGCAACATTTTCATATTTGTTGGAAACAGTTTCGAGGTTCTTTCCCAAGGAAAATATGTTTTTATTGAAGAAAGCCCATTTGCAGCCATGACTTTTGGTGGTGTTGATCCTAATAACTTCAAGGGTAAACATCAATGTGATCATGTTACTCGAAACAGTTACTGGAAGGTATGTAATAGAATCATGTTAGTTTTCCAGGTTTAAGATTGACTGTATTTAAGGATAAACACATGCATACCATGTTCTTTGTCTGAGTCATAGTTACTAGTAGGTATGCCATGGGATTAATATACTCTAATAAATCGATTTTCCTTCAGTTTGAAATGGGAGACTTCCTCATTGATGATCAATCAACAGGTCAGCATACAGTCCATCTTATTCAATTGGGTACATGATTTCTTCTTAAGGAATCTTATGAAAATATTGATGGCATTTTATGAACATTTTGTTGCTGGTTTCTGTGCTAGAGGTTGTGTTTCTATTGCAGATTCTGGAACTTCTTTGCTAGCTGGTCCATCAGTAAAGCATGCATACCTTTGATATTTTGTAAATTTCTTGTATAAGTTAGTGGTGTTTTATAGGTTTTTGCACGATATTCTATTGCATAGGGGTGTGGCACGTCTGATGCTTGTATTCTATTGCATTGTGTGATCATTGTACTATTTCAATGTGTGATTTCCATGCATGCTAAATATTTAAAATTATATGCATCTACCATTCTAGGTGAAAATTTTGAAGGTTAAATGGAGTAATATGAGGAATAGTAATTACTGAAGCATATACATACATGGATGAATTAATTATCTCTATCGTGTTCCCAATATTCCTCTTTGGACAAAAACTGCTTGGAATCTCGTGTGTAATCTCAACATATCCTTCTAGCATTCTACTCAATTATACTAATACTTCCTTCATAGCGTCACATTTTTCTGTGTGAAGGATATTGATCCCCTTACCAGATTGTTTCTCTGCAAGAGCTTTAAAATCTTGAAGAAAAGCAAACACATCAGCTTTGTGTTTTAAGAAGTAAACCCTTGTGTATATAGAGATGTAATCAATGAAGGTTAGTACCAGGCCTGGAAATTGACAGCCCATAGAACGTTTTTTCACTTTTTAGACGTATTTGATAGCTCTTTAAAAAATTAAAACGTCATAGATGATAGGCATATAAAAATTCAAACTGTAGATTTGACGTTTACTAGTTTATATCTCCCATCATAAATATTAATAATGGTTCTAGATGCAGGCTCTAAATCATAGCCTTTATTGGTTATGCATTACATTGGAGTGACCCAATCCCATCCACTAAGATTGACGCCACATCTCCATGAACTTTCTCTAGAAGGATTCATTTATATCTACACATTTATCGATATCAACGAGGTTTACTTTACCCTGGTGTGGTGTTCGTTCAGATACAGTGGGTTTATAAAATAAAACTTGTATATTGTGTGGTTCTCTTCATTCGAACCATACATCTCACGTTACAACGTTCTTGTTCAGGTTAGCATTTCTCTGAGTTTCTGTTTTCTTTATGTATGATGTTGTCTAAGGATGAAGGTATTTATGTATATGACCATTGTTCTTCTATTTCCATGTATAGAAATGGAACAGTATATAGGGCTCCTGAAAGTGGCCATAATAAGGGAACCGATCTAGTTGCTTCAGATTTTATGAATGTCTCTGATCCTTATGTGGTGGTCAGCCTGGGTAACCAAGTGCGTGCCATTTCTCACTTTTTTTTTGCTTCAATTTTGAACATTTTGCATATTTTTATGGTGTAAAAGCTGGGATAGAATGGGGTTTGCAATTTTTCAATTAAATTTTGTACTTGTGTTTTGTTTTTTTTAATTTTACTAATTGTGGAAAGGGAAAATAAAAAACACTAAGAATTTGGGTTGGGTTGGGGTTTGCACTTTAAATTCAATTCTACACTGATTTATTTTAAATTTATTAACCAAGGAAAGGGGTAAAAAAACTCAGGTTGGGGTTTGCAATTTAAATTCAATTTTACAGTGATTTATTTTAAATTTATTAACCAGGGAAAGGGGTAAAAACACCTAGAATGCCATTTATTTTAAGTTACAGTAGGGAAAAAAGTAAAAACACCTAGAATGCCAATTTTTAATTGCAGGCTACTTGCAGCATGCCATTTTTTTCTCATCGTGAACACTACAATCCAAAGGCTTATTATTAAGGCTGTTGGTTTGATTCTTGTCCCAAGGGATATGATTCTGTCGATGGGTTATTGGTTGGGGATATGATTTTTTCCATGAATTTTGTTGTGGTTTCTCTCTTATAGACAATGGGTAGGCCTTTAATAACTTGTTGGATACTTTTCTAGCTCTTTTAATAACTTGCTGGATACTGGCTAGCTTTAAAATACCAAAGTCTATAGTAGCACTTACTTCTTACCCAATTAATTCAGTTGACAGTCATGAATTTAAAGTAAACGTAATGTGAAAGGCTTAAAAAATACAAGAGCGTCATTAAATTTCCATTTGATAGGCATAATAGATTTCAATTTCCAGGCCTGGTTAGTACGTATATTTATTTATTCATAGATAGGTGAGGAAAGGGACCAGTAATGTCACCGGGCACAAAATCAATAAGTGATGTGGCTCTCTTAGCCTTTCCTTTCTCAAATCTCTCTTCAAGGTGCCTACCAAGAGTATATATTGGAAAAACTCCATCTAAGAAGGATATAGGTGGCAACCCCACTATCCCATCTTGTTTGATTAATTGATGCAATTAACGTAAGTTGATATGCCCAAACATATCATGCCATAACTTACTAACATCATTAGAATGCATTAACAAAGCTAAAGTAGGAGTTTTAAGTAAAAGCTTTGAAAAAATATACAATTTATTTTTGTGATAAACTTTTCTAAGTGAAATCTTTCAATTTTTTTTTGTTAAATATACCAACAGGTGTCACTTTTCCTACGGTGTTTCGATGCTTCTGTCAAACATCTGACAGATGAAGGCGACGCCCAACCGACGCTTTGTATTAACGTTTCGACGGCAGTGTCATGACTCTAACACTTCAGCCCGTCGGACGACTTATGCTTCAAGTGTCAGTAGGCGTCGAAAATCTGACGCATTCTGGATAAAAACATTGACGGCGTTGCCATGACTCCGACCCTTCAAGTGTTGGTAGGCGCTGGATTTTCGACGGTTTATGCAAGTTTTGGTTAACACTTTGAAAGAGAAAACTGTCGAATAGGTGACACCATGGTGTGTCGGATCTTCGACCCACTCTGGTAGCATGTCGAATATCCGATGTTATGACACCAACGACAAAAAAAAGTGTATGTATCGAAGATGCGACAGAGAAGTGTCGAATTTCAGACATGCAAGGTGTCGGATTTTGGGTTGAGATTCTATTGTGATCATATAATCTCATGATACATATTGAATGTTCTGGGGACGTATCTTGTATATCATATTAGGATTAGTGCTCTCTTTGTAAGATTGAAGGAGATTTCTGGAGATAATAGAAGACAACCTTCTCATGGACATAGCTCAATTGGGTGAACCACGTGTATCTGGTGTACTCTTGCATCTTTTATCTTTCTGGTTCTTATGTTTGATATCTTGTTGGTTTCTTAGATAGATATCTAGTGTAGTTGATTTAATATTCTAACATAGTGAAATATCTAATTGATCTTTTCTTCTTGATCACCTAGGGTGGATTAGTTTCACCATCGAATCCAATCACCCATGGGTTTTTCGTCCCAATAGCCAAAAATCCACAAGAGCTCTCCAAAATCTAAATTGAGAATAATAATCATGAATAATGCAAATGAGCTCTCACAACTTCCTTTTTTACTTTTCCATTGAACTCTCCAGAATCTTATATTTTAAAATTCACTTTTTAATTTATACTCCCTTTTAGCTTCAAAATTTTATTATTATTATTATTAAAATGATGATAATTTGACACACAAGGTCCATGTTTTATGCATCCATGATTTAAAACATTTCATCCCGGTTCCGACGATCTATAACACTAAGGTGTTTCTTTTAAATTTTAAATATTATTTGGTGATGTCAGTAGAATAATTAAAATAAAGCCATTAATATACCCATTTTGTGGAATTAACTGCTAGAATGCATCAGAATCGAAAAGTGACTGGACTGGAGTGATCCGATGAAGAATAATTATAAACAAATCCAACTGAGCGACTTACTATAAATAGACACCCTCTCCAAGGTTCTTGGAGGGAACACCAAACGTTGAAATCACCTTGAAAAGTGGCATATGAGTCTTCTAGACCACTTGAGCTCATTAGAATCGTAAAAAAAACTCCTTTGATAACATCAACACACATCCACAAGGTTAGTACCAATTGCACTGCAAAGGAACCCTAAAATGGGGGCATTACATGTACACATGCATCATTTAGCATATGCATTTGGCCAAGATTTTTAGGTGGAGAAGACATGAGAATAATAGTACACAAGATTATGGATTAAGACAAAAGTCCAACAACTCATTGGTCCACATGATTAAAAAAAAGTTATCGACGTTGAATTGGAATATGTGTGAACTACACAACAAATTATTGATATAGAATATAGTATTGAATTATTTAAGCCAATGTTGTTTAAATGGAAGTGCTTATAAACCTAAGTTAATATATTACATTCAAGGATAGATGGAGATGATAAAAAAATCATATTGGCCTAGGCCCTAAATAAGGAAATAACATAGTAAGCATGAGAAAATATTGTGGGATATTAGTTTTAATGAAACCCATTAATGAGAATGTAAGGCCAACTAGACTCAAGAATAAGGTTAAATCCCAGAGGGTCGACCCCCCCCATTCCTGAAGAAATTAAATTGCTCTAAACAAATAAACCCAAAAAGAAAACCCATATCAAATTCAAGCAGTGATAAAACCCTAGATCTAAAAAAAACTCAACTAAATCAAATAGATCACACAGAAAAATGGGAAAACAATGTTCTACAAATTGAAAAAATGAAGAGAATGTGTGGGGAGAAAAATTACCTAAGAAAGATGTAGAATCTAAAGCATACAATTAACCTCCTGCTCCATACAATGTTGAAGTTCACCTCCACTGTGAATCTAGTGCTGAAGTTCACCTCCGCCATGAAACTTTTAAGTGATTGCAACTATTGGGCTTGAGTTGATGAGGGATGGAGGATCCAAGGCCATGGCTACTAAAACCTTGAAAACCTAAAACCCTAGTAGAGAAAAGGAAAGCAAAAAATCTTGAAGGAAAAAATGAAATGGGAGGGAGTGGGGAAAGGTTTTGTTTACCTTTACCCCCCCTCCCCCCCCACTTATTTTATTGTTATTTTTTTACGTGGGTTGGTTGGTGGAGGGCACGTGGCCCTCATGCAAACACCATTTGAACATTATTAATTTTTTATATATTTGTTTTTCTTGTGTTAATAAAATGTAATTAATTTAACTTAATTATAAGTTTTTAAATTTTCTATATTTTAATATATCCATAACTTCTTATAATATATATATATATATATATATATATATATAAAGGATTTATTACAAGAGTGAAGCATTTATATGTGTCAAAAGGATCCGGGAAACATCTAATGGCCAACGAAGTGGTAGAGATGTTGTAGTAGCTAGGGTGAGTAGCATATTTTTAATTTGTTATTCACGTCCTTGACCCATAGCCACGACCTTAAGTGATATGTAGATTATGAGTGAATATAAAAGATATAGTTTGACCCTAGTATTGTTTTGGAAAATTTAGGTACCAGTTTTGGATTTTTGGCTGAAGTGTAAATGTAACCACGACGATATGGTCAAAGAAGAGGTCAATCTCTAAGTTTGAGGCGAAGGCTAAGGAAAGCTAACTGTTTCGATGTAATCCAATCAAAAATTTGGTTAGTTGGTTAGCATGTTTGTCCACTTACATTTATGGGATTGGGTAGTGGCCACAGATTGTAAAAACGACCATTAGATCCTATAAATATGTAATGGGTCGGGATTTTTCGAGTTAGCTTGTTATTAGCCTGTTTTTGGTGAGAAACGAATTAGTTTATGTATCTGTCAAAGAATAAGTTGAATCGCAAGGTTTTGAGGTCGATTTGCAGGTTGTGTGCATAGATTTGATGTAATGAAGATGATGAGATATGTATGTAGGATGTGTGCACAGAATTAAAGTGTTTTAGCTGTGACTCTATCTAATAAATGAGCACTTGTGTGGTTTTTCTCATCTTGGGATTTTGTGTTAAATTATGTTGTCTATTGTGTATGATGTTTTGCGTAGTTGTTTGTTATTATTTTCCAATGCATGAATGGACAATTGTGGATGAATAATTGAATGCAATAATATAGTGTTGTTTAATTATGATGTTTTGAACATGGTTAATGTTTTCGACCTTCCTTTCTATTGTTGTCGTAGTTACTAAATTGTTGGAGTCAATTATGTCGATGTTTTGTGTGAAAAAAATCTCCTTCACCACTGTAGAAACCTGGTTCCTGCAATTCCCATAGGTACCTCGTGTGAGAGCTCATCTTCTCTGCAAGCAATGCCGACGAGGCTAAAACCTTTTCGGGTCGGTATCTTAGTTTTTGTTAGCATGATGTGGTATGAACTTGGGTTAGTTTAAGTTTGTGCCAACAAATGGTTCTGTTTTCAGAACCGAGATCATTGTGAGCGGAATATGTTTTGGCACCCAACGAATCCAGAGAATGAAGCGTGGTTAGATCACAGGGCAGAGGAATTTGCTCAAGAAGAAAATAAGGATCCGCGACTGACTCCAGGAGAATGGTTGGGATGGTATGTATACTATGATATTCATGAGGTTTTATTTATTGAATTTCCTATTATATTGTATGAGTGGCTGGAAAGATTGACACTTCATAAGAAAACATTCCAAAGAGGTGAACCTAAGAGTTGGACACCTCAATTGATTCAGCGAATGAAGTGTGTCTCAATAATAATAATATCAAGTGATGTCGACTTTTGGGTTGATAAAATTTTATAAGGGTATATTAGTGAGATTGTTGCGGATACTATCAACTCATATAGTGAAACAAACCAATAATTTTTTCGTGGCCCACAAGGTAGATACATGAACTCTTTAAAAATATGGATTAATATGTTGGTGTGTGATAAAGGGATTATGAGAATGAACTCTGATGCGTAAGTGATTGTACATGGAGGGCATGGAAATGGAGTGGAAGACGGTCTAGGGAGATTGTGTGAGATAAGTTGAAACCTTCCAAGAGGAAGTAAGTGAGACTGTTTCCACCTAAGGAGTAGGAAGATATTTCAATCGAATAATAAGAGAAGGACTACGAATAGGCGAGAGAGTTGTGGTGTGACTAGAAGAGGAGACTATGAATTGGTACCACATCTTGATGAGGAGTCTTGCGATGAAGAAGAAGAGCAACACCTTATTTCAGGAGACGAGGAAGAGGTTCCAGATCTGCACGAGACCCCAGGATGCAACATACCCACAACCCCGTGTACTCCCCCAACATCAAAGGTAAGAACTAAAAGTGTGTTGAAGTGTTTTCACTCAAACCAAAGAAATAACAGTAGTCATTATAGTGGTAATAAATTTCTCAGTAGCGTCCCTATGAGTTCAATTTTGTTAGTACCCCAGAGGCATAGAATGGTTGGGGGTGACATGAAGTTACTTGTATTCAATGGAAATGGATCAGAGGATCCAGAGTAGCATTGGTTTATGTGTGAATCAGTATGGATTGTACGACAAGTACAAGATGAGGCCATAAAAAGGGCCCAGATGATCATGACCTTCATAGGTCGAGCGCTATATTGGTATATGAAATTTTCTACTAATTCTACGGGACCTGTGCAAAATATGTTAGTTGAGATCAAGACGACATCGACAGATGAATTCAAGAAGCCAAAATTTGAATTGTAGTGCATCACGAAGTTAAAGGAGATAAAGCAGTCCCTGACTGAGTTGGTATGGGACTTTGACCAGAGATTCATAACTTTAATGGCTGAGGTGAGTTTCTGCATGTCTTATGTGAAACATAAGGAGTGATTTATAGTTGCACTACTGCCACACATTCGAGTACCCTTAATGCTACACAATAGTGTATCCCATTTGGAAGCATTGGAGCTCGCTATGAAGTTGGAAGCTTCACCAATTGAAGAAACCGGTGTTGGCATGGTACAGATTTAGTCACAATTAGCCAACCTATCATTACAAATCCAATATATCAAGAAAGGGAAAGAGGTTTGTAAAGACATATGGTGTACCCGATGTAGGATGAAAGGGAATCACAAGGACCAATGTTCGGGCTTTCATGATTATCTTGTTGTAGAAGCACCAAACCCACTTAGACAATCAGGAATTCCATGGTGTAGAGTTTGTCAAACGTGAGGACATCGATCGGAAGAATGCTTGTATCTACATAAAATATTAAGTACTCCTAAAATCCTTTATTGCAATTTTTTTTTATTTGTTGGGAATGATGAAAAGGATTGTCGAGCATACCAATTGCTCGAGGAACAAACAGTCGATACTTACCTAGTGAAGGGTGATGAAAAAATCCAAGATGAAAGGGACAATGCACAATATAATCAACCGAGAGGCATATTTTGTGGCAGGGGACGAGGAGGATTTGGTCGAGGAAGAGGTGAACTAATTTTTTATAATTGTGATCAACCAGGACACTATGCTAGAGACTATACAAATTCAATGATGACATGTTCCTATTGCAAAGTGCTAGACCACACTATTGAATATTGTTTGTAGCTTATTGCTAAATGGAAAGCTAAAACTATTCAAAATAAAAATCATCTCTAGAATTCAAACCAGAATGTCCAAAAGATTAAATTTTAACCAAGGGACAAGCCATCGACTGTCGTTGTTGTGACCAGAGGTGGAGCCGCAACTGGAGAATAGAAATAAGCCATATACTAGATTCGAGAATGAAACCAACAACACAATGATGGGTACCTTTTGATGTTCAAAAAGACTCAATGGGATATTTTTCGAAGCCTAAAATGTGTTTATGGGAAGAAATAATGGAGCTTCAACATCGCATGATCCCCTAGTGTTTGATGAGGGGATTGTCTACGACATGTCACTCGACTTTGACTGGTTAGTTCCAGAGAAGTCGACAGGAGAGGTAACTACCTTGAAAAAGTTCTTAAGTATTTGTTAGGATTTAGTTAAAGAAGAAAATGCACTAGTAGATTTATATAGCTTGTTAGAAGAACCTAAAGAACATCCCCGACCGGAAAGAGATGTTAACCTCATTCAGAAACGAAGAAAGACTATACGAGAGTTTCACATGAATGCTCAAATTGGAGACTATGATATGTATTTTATTATATTGGATTTGAGATCAGAAGTTAACATCCTAGAAAAGTAGAGTTGGGAAAGTATGGGGAATCCCAATTTAGTGTGGTTCGTAGTTCAACTGAGGTTGGAAAATCAATTGAATGTTCTTACAGTCAGTCGACTACCAAGAGTTCTTGTCAAAGTTGAAGGGATCTGAACGTATGCAGATTTTGAAGTAATCGACAGTGTCAATTATATAAATCCATATGTATAAATCCTTGGTATCAACTCGGCTATTGAGAATTAGACCATTATCAATTTCAAAAATCGGATCCTATCATTTGAAGATTCGATGAGAGTGGTTGCACCAATAGATTCAATGGAACTTACAATGGTATATGGAACCTATCCGTGGGGAGTATCGTGAGGCTGATTTGGATAATATCTACAACATCTCTTCTCAATTGGATGATTATGTTAATCCAGCACCCAATGGTAAGATAAGTTGGCAGAGTTTCATTTCAAGTTTGTGTAATTCAAGATAAGGGATGGAAAATTGGAAAAAACGTCTATATGAAGCTTCTATGCATAAATGTGCTCGGGTCATGGAGTCCCTATGATGGGTGGCATCGAGGTATGTGATTTTACTACTTATGAAGAATTACCTAACTTAGATGTATTCCTGACTAAATTTGAAATTAAGGTGACAAAAAAATAGCATCTATTGGATTTAGATGCAGTGTTGAAGGCTACTCCAGCAAGGTGGTGGGTTTCTCATAAATAGTTTATCTTAGCATGGAAACAGTTTCGAAGATAGTTATAGGTTATCTTTTGGGAAAGAGTTCCCTATATTGGAGAATAGTATACAAGGCTGAAAATTATTTTTTATCATATCGATGACTATACTGCAGCTTGGAAAGTGGTACCAAAGCATGAGTGGGTACATATGTTTATACACCCGTTAGATATGATACCGTGAAATTATTACATGTCACTCAAACTATGACGGGGGACTGCTGACTGGGATGAGCTTTCCAATAGTTTTAAGCACACTTTTAGCTATGTTGATGATATTATGTCAATCGACGTGACTCTTCAAGTGATTAAAGACAATATTTTTGAATAAAATTTTGCACCTGTATCGAGCCTGCCACAGTGGAATGCGACGGTCCAGAACCTGATGGAGTGTTTTAATATTTTGTGAGAACCTGAGTATGAAGACCCACCATATGTTCACATCCCATAATCTGAAGGTAGCCAAGAATGGGAGGGGCCTAATATATCATCCGAAAAATTCCTGAAGTCGCTAAAGATTAAGAAGGTAAATATTGGTTCCCTTCAAAATCCCAAGTTTGTAAATATTGGCAATTATTGGGACCATGAGAGTGTCCGGAAAATTAGTGAATTACTACATGAGTTTCAAGACATGTTCGCGACAAAATTATCTGAGATGAAGGGAATTGAAGGAGACTAGGGTGAGATGAATATTCCATTAAAACCATACGCTAAGCCAATGAAGAAAATACCTTATTGATTAAACCCAATATATAAGGAAAAGGTGAAAGCAGCAATCGACAGGATGTTGGATGCAGGAATTATTGAACCTATCAAAGAATCAGAGTGGATCATCTTCGTGGTCATTCAAGATAAGAAAACTAGGTAATTTCGTATTTATGTCAACCTATGGAAATTAAATGACGCAAGTATGTATGATCCTTTCCCTACACATTTTACGAATGAAGTGTTAGAGAGTGTTGGTGGGTAAGAAGTTTTCTCTTTTATTGATAGGTTTTCCAAATACCATCAAATTATGATTGCGAAAGAGGATTGACATAAAACCACCTTTGCAACAGAGTGGGGCTACTTTCAATACACCGTAATTCCTTTTGGCCTTTAGAATTCCCTTGCTATATTTTCTAGGATAGTGGTTGCTGCATTTAAAGAATGTATTCATTAATTTCTAGAAGTTTACTTTCATGCTTAGACATAATATGGATTGGTTAAAGATCATGTTGAGAGTCTTCGAATGAAGTTAGAGCATTGTAGACAATTTAAAATTTTCTTAAACTTGAAAAAGTGCATATCCTGTGCACCTTTTGGCATCTTGTTGGGCCAAGTTGTTTACAAGGAAAACATATTGATGGATACAACAAAGATTGCTATTATTGTATACTTTCCATGACCCACATCGACTAAGCAGTTGAGAACTACATTGTGGCATATTGGTTATTATCGCAAGTTTAAACAAGGTTATGCAGAAATCATAGCCCCGATGGAAAATTTATTAAAGAAGGATGTAACTTCCAGTGCCATGAAGAATGTCATAAGAGCCTCGACACACTCGATCAAAAGATGGTTTCATCTCCCATTCCAATATTTCCATACTGGCGGAAAGAATTTCATGTTCATGTCAATGCATCTTTCGTTGCTCTTGGCGCAATATTGGCACAACCTGGTGAGGGATCCATTGACCATATAATTTCATTTGCCATTAGGAAGTTGTCGACTACTGAAAAGAACTATACAACGACTGAAAGAGAAGGACTGCCAATGGTTTATTCCCTACAAAAGTTCGTACATTATTTATTTGGTGGTCATTTTAAGATGTTCATAGATCACGCTACATTTAGGTATCTAGTCAATAAGCTAGCATTAGGTGGGGAGATATGTCATTGGCTCCTTCTCTTCCAAGAATTTGACTTTGAGATTGTTGTTAAGCCGGGGAGGATAAATGTTGGAAATTACCACCTGTCACAGTTTGAGACAGGGGAAGAGCCAGCCAACCTAGATGATACCTTGTTGGATGCACATCTCTTCGTAGTGAAGATTGTTGAATACTACTATGAAGATGTGTTGAGGCCTGGAAAATCGCAGGCAACAACAGCAAGGGATTATCCCCAGTCAATGTTCCCAACTAGCCCATGACTTTTTGGTGTAGGGAATCCGTCCGGTTTGCGGTCCGGCTACCGTAGGTCAAGTAACAAAAATAAATGGTTTTACCGGTTGCGGCCCAATCCACCATATATATTTTTGTATTTTTTGACTTTAAGTATGATATGCAAGTGCCTATTTAACATGTAGATTTGATAAAGAATGCTAGGAGTATTCACAATGTGATGTGCAGGTTCTTACCTCTCGTCTTAAAACTCTCAAGCATCTAAATCACACACACAGTAATAAATTAAATCTAACTATATACCTATCCCCAGGGAGCCAAATTGTAACTTCATAATGAGTAATGTATATTGTGCATGCATTATAAAGAGAAATTACAGATAGCTGATATTTCCTCCCAAAAACACATGAACAATTAAAGATATTTAAACAACCAGATAGCCAATTGCTTATGAACAACATTCATTACTCATGGTGGTAATTTCATAAAATAAACCAGGAATCATTCAAATAAGAACATAGGTCCTCAGAGTCAGAACGATCTCACAGTTAGTGGACAAAAGCTGAAAATGAAATAGTTCCTCTTCAACATATCCATAGCATAACATTTGAACATCCCACCAAACTTTTTCCGACAAGCAAACTGTAATTCTTTATTGCAAAAGGAAATAGTTCTTCTTACAATATCTCCTCACTCATCTAAATGGGAAAAAGTGCTCTCTTTATCTAAGTCCTCTATATTTATACAAAATAATAAGACTGTTGGGTTGCCCACAAATAACTCTTGGGCTTCCCCAACTCTTCGCTTCCTAAAATTTACTTTCATTAAGTGTTTACAAAATTTACAACATATTGAAAAGGTGAACAAATGTTCATGAAGAGGGCCCTGCTTGATTATTTAGAAATTTCTTCCACGCTGAAGCCTCTGAGGTGATACTTTCAAATTTAGAAAGTTCCAAAAATCGAATATTTATCTCGAATTTTGCATCCTGGTTCCTGATGGCTTCGATTCTGGTTGCACTCAAGCGAAGCTGATCTTCTAACAGCTGCACACTAACCGCAGAATGATCTACCTCATTCCTTAAGTTCTGTTCATCTAAAGCTTTAAGGTGTTGTATTCTTATTTCATCTTCTTGGTACCTTTTCTGCAAAATTTCCACAAACATGCTGTGGTCCGGAAAAGCATCTATTATTTGTTCAGCCTCTACCTGGCATCAGTTATAAGTAATCAGAAGTCTTCTAAAGAATTATGTACATGCCCCTCTTGTCTTCCTAACAAACTTCTTGAACTCCTCGACTATGTTGATGGCAAATTCCTCGACTATGTTGATGGCTTGTTGATCCTTTGAGGGTAACTCTGCAGGAGCTTCTTCATTAGCTTCTAATATTGCCATCCTTCCTGTTAGAACTTCCAGGATGTCCTGAGATATTTCAACAAAATATGAGGAGGTCTCCAAAATCTCCTCCAACCAGCTGTCTACCTGCAAAACCCTGCATCTTTCCTCTTCTATGGCCACCTGCAATTGAAGCATCTTGGCTCTCTATGCCAGAACGTGTTCTTTGAAAGGTTGGAGACTAACTTGTTGTTCTCTAGATTCCTCTAAATCTATTGTTAGTGAGGTAATATACCCTTTAAGTTTTTCCTCCTGCCCTTGAGATTGCCTCTCATTTGCTTCCAAGGTAGTCTTCTGCAACTCTAGATCCTTTATCCTACCTAGCAGCTGTTCCTTCTCTGCCCTCAACTCTTGATATTCCTGTTGTACTTTCTCCAGACACTCTTGGGCAGTCTCCATAGATCTTCTCTCTATCTGGAGAAACTGAAGTTCAGCCTTTGAAGACTTGATTTCCTTTTGCATGTCTTCAAATTTTCTCTTTAACTTATTGCTTTCTTCTCTTTCCTTTCTCAAGGTATCTTTTAGTTGAGAAGAAGACTTCTTTGACTACTCTAGATCCGTCATTATTTTATCTACATTGTCCTCTGAAGCATGGATCAATGCAACCCCCGCCATGAGAGTGAACCTGGGGTCTCTGTCTGTCCCATATACAATGGTTTTATCATTTATCATCTTACTAGACAACCCCCCAGTTTCAACCTTCCTCTCGGTTATTTTTACTATTCTTTTCTTTTCTTTACCATTAAAGATAGTATTAAAATCAAGTACATCTTCCCCTTTCTTCTGTTCAAAGAGGATTAGTCTAAGGGTGGGGACCATAGAATGTCCTGGTGTGCTGGCAGCAGGTACTTCAGGATCTTGAATGTCGGGGTTTTTTAAGTCCAGGGTCTGAATGTCTGCTGCGTTAGAAGCTGGTTGTTTTGTCACTACTTGTGTCAGCTTTATCTTCTCTGCCTCCTGTTTTTTCACCTCCTCATCTAACTTCCTTTTTCTTTCTTCTTCTTCGATCTTGGTAGCTTCTTCTTCCTTTCTGGCTGCCTCTTGTGCAGCTCTTCTTTTCTCCTCCTCCTCTCCCTTTAGCCATCCTTTGACTTCTTGGGCTAATCTTTGAGCTTCTACATTTCTTTTCCTAGTTTCCTCTTCCTTGGCCTTTGCCTGCTCGTCCTGTCCCTTTCCACCTTTGGTGGTGATTTTCTTTTTAAACCTTTCCCTTAAGGCCGCCATGTTTAGTGCATTGCAAAAAATGGACTCTTCTCTGTCCCAATGGCTAGTGTACTCAAAATGGACATTAGCCTCTTTGCAGTGCTCTGCGACCTTATTACGAGAGTCATTCCTGTGGAAAGGCATTTCCCCAAAATGGAACTTCTCCAACTTTTCTATGAATTCATCGGCCTTCTTTAACCTAGTAAATTTGTAACTCCCCAATCTGAAAGGAAAAGGTGGGTATGTTTCCTTCTTATTGTTTAAATATTGTAACTTCGAAGAATATTCTATATGTATTTCTTTATGGTCCCTGATGGTCCTACCGGGAGAATCACTTGTATTACTTTGTACCCCGATTCTCCTAATCGGAAGAACTAGTAAGAGTCATGAGGCAGTCCCCTCTAATTGTAAAGGTGGGTCATTAGCACCCCAGTGTGGTTACTTGAGCCTACATGTGTAACTTGAGCCTACATGATTAACTCGAGCCTACATGACATATGAGTTAACTTAAGCGAATGGATGAATATAAATAGAGGTGTAGTGCTCCTCATTCGCAACACACTCTCACTTGTGTAGCGCATTAGTGGAGAAGAGAAGTAGCTGGAGAAGGAGGAGGATCAGGCTTTGATCTCCTTGCTGGTTTTATCTTTTATCTTTTATCTTTTTGGGGCATCTATATTGAGGAAGATTTTGCTAGGTTTTTCCCTTTAGGTTTTTCCCAGGATAAATCTTTGTGTTCCTTTTGTATGGTTGTGCTTGTCTATCTTTCAGTGATCCTGTTTATATGCTTTTGTTATGAAAATGAAATGAAGTACTGATGTCTTAGCTAAGCATATGAAAAGTTAACATGGTATCAGAGCCACCCTGAAAAGAAGACATTGTGTAGCTACAGAATCTAGGCCTTCTTAATTTTTTGTTCTCTCTCCACAATCGATCAGCAAAAGAAGGCTAGGCTGACTCTCCATTGAAGGCCACATCTTTCTGTTGAAGCGGAATTTGATTCCGAGCATTTTCAGTTTTCGGTGTGGGAAATTAGGGATTCTTGCAGAAGAAGAATTTTTGAGTGAGCCCAACATAGGATTTCTCTCCTCATCAAAATCAAATTTTAGAGACCTGGATCAAGATTTTTGGTTGGGTGAAACTTCAGGAAAGTCAAACCCTAGTTTGACCCAGAGCTAGAAAAACCCTAAATACTAAAACTACTAAGTTTTGGTATATTCGCTATATCCCAATATTGGCGAAGGTTCAGGAGCTGAAAATTGCAGAGATAGAATATATAATCATGATGAACACTTTTTCCAAAATACAGCCTCAGATTCACTATATTCTAGGAGATATCATCCCTCCACGTTAGGGTTCCAGCCTCTTCTAGAATTCATCCCTAAACAGGACACCTAGGTAAAATTTCTATAGCTTGGGCTATAGAGGTCCAAATGGAATTCCTGACATTGTTCTAGAAATATCATGGACTTTACTTTCTGTGGTCCAAATTTCAGAACCTGAAGATGAACCAGTGACACGTGGCATGCCATACAACTTCACTGTTCTGAACAGTCTTGTAACATGTCACCTTGGGAAAATGATCATAAATCCCAATTGGTGAAGCCAATTATGATGAAACCTATGGTTTTGACTCAGGGACATGCAAGGTTACCTCATTATCAAATTTCAGACACAGAGGAGCAGTAACTTCGGAGATATCACAGAAACAGTAACAGGAATTTCTGCAGAAGAAATTGGAAAACTAGGGCTTCCTGTTCCGGGAGCTTCCCTCCACTGTTTTTAGAAAAGGAGTACATTGCACAGATCCATTTGAAGAGATCTATCTTTATATACAATCATATCTGAAATATTCCAAGTTTTGAAAATTAGGTTTTCTCTGACAAACCCTAGATCAGCCAGCTCCGGAAGCAGGACGGACACCTCAAATCGGTAAGATCTAATCTTTTGCTATTTGCATTTGAGGTTCTCATTTAAAAGTGATCTATCACATCAGCTTGATGATAAGATTGGTGAATTTGAAAACTTCCAAACATGAAAGTATTTGATCCCTCTGAAGAAAATGAATTGGACACCTACATGAGTAGAGAGGTTCCAGTTCTAGAGGGAGATGAGCCTCAAAGCCTTACACAAGAAGAACTTGATCAAGGCCAAGAAGATCACTGTTGATTCAATCACGGATCAACTTGTACCACAAGTGTCTTCCCTAAAGACACTGAATATGTTTGATTCCTTGATCAAGCTATTTGAAGATAAGAACATAATTCAGAAGATGGATTTGAGAAAACAGTTGAAGAATGTGAAGATCCAGAATGCATAACATCTTGAAGCAGTAGAAGAAGAAGCAAAGAATGCAGAAGTGGTGATAGCCACCTTGAATGGCCTCCCATGATCATGGAATTCATTCATGCGAGGAATGTGTGCCAGAAGGAAGTGATTACTTTCAGTTGAATTTGGGAAGAAGAAGAAGCTCGTCTCATAAGAAGAGAAGAAGAAAGATGGGAGCAAATTGAATATCAAACTCTCACCATTCAAAGAAGATCCCTCAAGCAATGAGGAATATGAAGAACTCAATTCTTGATGAACCTCTTATCCATCTTATCATTTGGATAAGAAATGATGATTTCATGAATGAAGAAGATGATGAAGGAAAATGATCAAGAAGGAGTCTACCTACAAAACAAAAAAAATATAAGTATTCAATTGTCATTTAATGATATTGTTTTGTTATGCATATTCAGTTGATGTGTTATGCGTGATAGATTGTTTGCATTAATGACTGTATACTACTAATATGCATGTGATCGGTAAGTAGCTCATGGTGCTATACATCTCTCCATTGCTACTTATCTAGAATGAAACATCTTTACATGACATATTGAGTTAATGCACAATCTCAATGATGTCATCTAGAAAGTTTCCGTGAGATATGGATGAATGTTGTATTGGCTAAACAGTTGCATGATGCATAAGAATTTGTCGTTATGCATATGTTTTATGAAATAGTTCTAACCATGCAATTGGTGCATTTGAATTGTAGGAAAGGTCTTGAACAACCTCCTACAAGAAAACAAGGATGAGACTTGTTCCGAAGAACAAGTGATGAAAATTCAATAAACATGAATCTGAAGCTCCCAGGGTCAGAGACACCATGACGAAAGAAAGAGCTTCAGAGAGCGGTAGATCCACCTCGAAGGATGAATACCACCATGGGTATAAGAGATAACTCAAGATGAACAAAAAAATGCTATGATCAAAGAATAATAGTTAATCATGGGGAATGATGTATACAATATGATTTCGAGACATAAAGGGAAGTACGTAGTATCTTCCATATGGATCTACAAGAACAAGTGTACAAATCAAAGATTCATGATTTGCCTTAGAAAGAATAAACTATGACATGACATACTCTATTGACAAGTATATATCAAGCATAGAGCCACTTGTACAGAATGAAGAGGGAAGATGATACTCCACTTCAAGGGGAGTGACTACAGAAGATATCTAAGTTCGACATGGTACGACATGATGGACAACTTCCTACTGGATCGAGACTTTACCAAGAGTAAAGAGGGTTCCAACCTTCAAGGTTGAATGCAGAAGACGAGGATATGTTGATGACCCAACAAGACGAACTCATGGAAGATGTTATGATGAAAGAATACTAGAATGATGTTTGGGATACAGTTCCCAAACCAGAAGGAAAGAGTATAGTATCCTCCAAATGGATATGCAAAATAAAGCATGCAGCTGACGGAAGTATTGAGAAGTATAAAGCAAGATTTGTGGCCAAAGGTTTCTCTTAGAAAGAGGGAATTGATTATGAAGAGACATTTTCCCTAGTAGCACGGTATACTTAAATTAGAGCTACCATGGCACTTGCATCCATGATGAAGTGGGACTTACACTAGATGGATGTGAAAATAACTTTTCTAAATGGTGTGATCAAAGAAGAAGTATACATAGAACAACCACAAGGATTTGAATTTGAATATAGACATACTCACGTATGCAAGTTGAAGAAGGCATTATATGGTCTTAAACAAGCTCCTCGAGCTTGGTATGAAAGAATAGATGGTTTCTTGTCGAGTATGGGATTTACCAAAAGTAAAGCTGATCCTAACCTTTATCTCAAGGTTGTAGAAGATGAACTTGTCATCCTGTTATTATATGTGGATGACTTATCCTTGACAGGAAATGAGAAATAGATCATGGAAAGCAAGAAGAAACTAGCAGAAGAATTTGAGATGAAAGACCTTGGGTTAATGAATTATTTCCTAGGTCTGGAAGTATGGAAAAGTTCAGAAGAAATATTTCTCATCCAGGGAAAGTATGTGGTAGATATATTGAAGAGATTCAATATGTTGGAATGCAAAGTCATGGCCACACCCATGGACTCCAACCCGAAGCTGTTAGCTGATCACTCATCAGAGTTAGTGGATATGACTCATTACAGATAGATCATTGGGTCATTGATGTACTTAACAAATACCAGACCAGACATTTGTTTTGCTGTGAACACCTTAAGTCAATATCTGGTTCAACCAAGACGGGTTCACCTAGTAACTGCAAAGCATGTGATGAGATATCTGAAAGGGACTATAGACTTTGGTTTATATTATGATGGTAGCCATGAGTATAGATTGTATGGCTACACAGATGCAGATTGGGCTCGAAGTGTCTCAGATAGGAAAAGCACATTAGGTAGATGCTTTTGTTTGGGGCCTGCTATGAGTTCATGGTTTAGCAGGAAACAGTCCAGTGTTTCTCATAGCATGGCTGAAGAAGAATACATAACAGATTGCTCTGCTAAGTTGTGAAGCCATATGGATTCAGAAGCTTATATTAGGTCTCTTTGAACTGAAGATGGATACTACATTGATTCTATGTAAGAATGATAGTTGTGATAACAGAGAACCCCGTGTTCCATCGTAACACATAAAAATCCGGTATTTCTACATTCAAGATAAAGAGGAAGATGATGATGTTTCAGTATTTACATACTATAGATACAGATGATGGTGATTCAGTATTTCTATGCTGAATATATAGATGATGATGATTTCAGTATTCCCATACTGAAGATATAGATGATGTTTCAGTATTTACATACTGTAGATGCAGATGATGGTGACCTGATGATGCTTTCAGTACTCACATACTGGAGATACAGATGGTGATAGTTCAGTATTCACATACTGAAGATGTAGATGAAGATGGTTTAGATGATGATGCACTGACAAAGCCTCTGTCTCGGGTAAAGTTCGAACACTTTCGAGACAAGCTTGATATGGTTCAGAAAGACCTTCCCCGAAAGGGGGAGTAGTGATGTTGCAGTGGGATTGTATCATCCTTGGACACTTGCCCTAAAGTGATTCGGAGACCTCGGTCTTCAAGAATGAAGAGGAATTGTATCATCCTGGGACATATGTCCAGAAGTGATCTGGTGACTCTGGTCATCGAGAATGTGGCAGGATTGTATCATCCTTAAACTTCGGTTCAGAACAGATCCGGTGTAACTTCGGTCATTGAGAATGTGGTAGGATTGTATCATCCTTGAACTTCGGTTCAGAACGAATCTGGTGTAACTTCGGTCATTGAGAATGTGGCAGGATTGTATCATCCTTGAACTTTGGTTTAGAATGGATCTGGTGTAACTTCAGTCATCGAGAATGTGGCAGGATTGTATCACCCTTGAATTTTGGTTCAGAATGGATCCGATGTAACTTCGGTCATCGAGAATGTGGCAGGATTGTATCATCCTTGAACTTCGGTTCAGAACGGATCCGGTGTAACTTCGGTCATCGAGAATGTGGCAGGATTGTATAATCCTTGAACTTTGGTTCAGAATGGATCCAGTGTAACTTTGGTCATCGAGAATATGGCAAGATTGTATCATCCTTGAACTTCGGTTCAGAACGGATCCAGTGTAAATTCAGTCATCGAGAATGTGGCAGGATTGTATCATCCTTGAACTTCAGTTCAGAATGGATCCAGTGTAACTTCGGTCATCGAGAATGTGGCAGGATTATATCATCCTTGAACTTCGGTTCAAAACGGATCCAGTGTAACTTCGGTCATCGAGAATGTGGCAGGATTGTATCATCCTTGAACTTCGTTTTAGAATGGATCCGGTGTAACTTCAATCATCGAGAATGTGGCAGGATTGTACCATCCTTGAACTTCGATTCAGAACGGATCTGGTGTAACTTCGGTCATCGAGAATGTGGCAGGATTGTATCATCCTTGAACTTCAGTTTAGAACGGATCCGGTATAACTTCAGTCATCGATAATGTGGTAGGATTGTATCATCCTTGAACTTCGATTCAGAACGGATCTGGTGTAACTTCAGTCATCAAGAATGTGGCAGGATTGCATCATCCTTGAACCTTAGTTCAGAACGGAACCGATGACCTCAGTTGTCGAGAATGTGATAGGATTGCATCATCCTTGGATTTTGAGTCCAAAAGAGATCCAAAGACTTCTTTGTCTTTGTACTATGGGATGCTGCTGCTGATGATGATGTTTCCTGATCGAAAGATCAGAGTGTGATGATGATGATGATGTTTCTAATCGAAAGATCAGATGTTGTTGATGATGATGATGTTCTCTGATCAAAAGATCAGAAGTTGCTGATGATGATGATATTCTCTGATTGAAAGATCAGAATATGATGATGATGATGATGTTCTCTGATCGAAAGATCAGAATATGATGATGATGATGTTTCTCTGATCGAAAGATCAGAAGTTGCTAATGATGATGATGTTCTCTGATTGAAAGATTAGAATATGATGATGATGTTGTTGCTGACGATGATGATGTTCTTTGATCGAAAGATCAGAATATGATGATGATGATGTTTCTCTAATCGAAATATCAGAAGTTGCTGATGATGATGTTCTCTGATCGAAAGATCAGAATATGATGATGATGATGTTTTCTGATCGGAAGATCAGAATTTGCTTATGATTATGATGTTGATGATGTTTTCTGATCGAAAGATCAGAATGCGATGATGATGATGATGTTTCTGATCGGGAGATCAAAATGTGATGATGATGAGATCCTGATGATGATGATGTTGTATTATCAAAGTATGATGATGATGACGTACTGATTGAAAGATCAGAATATGATGATGAGTTGATGTTAGAGTATGATGATGTTCGGTTGATGATGTTTCTAATCGAAAGATCAGAGGCTAATGATAATGATGATTCTGATTGAAAGATCAGAGTGTGATGATGATGATATTTTGATGTTGATATTTTGATGATGATGATGTTGATGTTTTGATGATGTTTGCAACATAAAAAATTATCGGCACCCACTCCAATTTGAAGGTTTTGCCGTGGGCTCTCCCAAAAATCCTAGTAAGCATCAAGGCAATGAACCTATAAGGGGTTCTTAAGCTTGTGGTGTCATATTCTCCAGTTGGCCTGGTTCTAAAGTTTTTTCCAGGCATGAGCATCCTCTTGAGTGTCTCGACGAGATCCATCCTGATGCTTTTCAGCCAGTCTTCAGTTAGATATATTTGTGCTTCTGGCAAGTGGTAGGCCAGGGCTACATATCCAAGGCTATAAGCACCATAACCCTATTTATCAACATTTTCCAGAATCATGGTGGTCACATCTGCCCTGGGCAGAATCCACCCAATCACCTCCGAGCACGGAAAGAGTTCAGGTCTCGTAGCAATTTTCATTAATGAGGATATTTCTATGTTGACATAGATATTTTCTTCCTCAAACCCTATGTCAGGCACCTCTCGGCGCGTAATCAATCTGTAGATTTCTCCCCACTGATATTCCGACTCTACACCAATTATGCATTTGGTGTCTTCGTAAATATATTCAACTCTAGTGATGACTTCGATGTCGAGTTCTTCTTCGACTGCGGGAGCCTTCTTCTTTTGATGCTTAGACATTTTAAGTTCCGAGGAATTTCCCTGTCATGTACAGAAAGGTACTATAGGTTCTGCTAGGTCGTTTTCGGACAAGTTTTAAAGATTAAGACAACAATATAAAGGTTTTACCTTGTCTGCGTTAAACGTGACTGCAGTTAATAAAATAAGCAAACCATGTTCGAACAAATGCTCCTGCTCGAAAAACTAGAACCAACTTAGTCCAACAAAGTTCGAATGTGGGAAAATAAGGTCTATGTCACAAATGAAACAATTTCGGGCTCTCTGTCGGTGCCATGACCTCTACGTTACGTGGAACACCGGAGGCACTTAGTTTAAAAGCTCAAAGGGGACTCTTCAGGTGATAGCACTATACATGCTCATTTTATGGTCTATCTTAGACTAGGTAATGCGATACTACCCAGACCGGCTCAGGGTTCGAATTCAATGGTGAACAGGGTAGCTCTAAACAACGAACTGAAAACAACACCGAGGTCTTGGTTTGAAAAAAGCGGGTGACTGGACCAATGGAAACAAATCAGACATTTCCCAGGAAAGCCATGAAAACCTTCCCCGAACGGCCAAACCCAAAATGGGGTAAACTGGTGCAGACAGCGTAACGGCCGTCTGCACAGGTTTCCCCAACCATCAAGTGCAAGGTGTAAGGCCATAATGGTCGCGGAAGAAAACATTACATAGACTACAAAAAACTCCCCTACTAACAGTCACACCACTCACCTCGGCATATATACATGTCAGGACGGGAAACTAAGTAAAAAACCTATCCGCGGAAACAAGAAATTAACTCGTCCAATCAAACGGAAAGGGATAATGAGTACAAGGGCCTACCTGGCACTGCTGCGTGACTGACAGGAGGAAAACTGTTGAGCTTCCATGGAGGAGCCACCTAGGAGCGAGGGTACCGACAGCGAGAATCCTGGTTTGCTCGAGCGAAAACGACAGCGCAGAGAAAGTCCAAAAATAACAATAAAATAATAAACTACCCGACCCACTATATATATACCCCGGGTCAACTATACTAGGTGGGAAAAAGATCATCGGGCGGTAAAAAGCAAGGGATCGGCGAGCATATCAACTTTGCCTCCGTAACGTCGGACGATGAAACAGTTGGGAAAACCGTTGAGGCATCGGCAGGGAAACCAGACGATACTCACATCGGAGCAATAGAAGGATGAAGAGCCACAATGGCGGAAACACAAAAGACATCAAGTTCCGCAGATCGGAAAAAATCGGAGGAAAAACCAACATGACTTTAACCAAGAAACATCGGTCCCGCAGAAAATAAAATCAAACTATGCCGGAAAGACGATGCTTTTCAAAGCCGCAACGGCAGATGCCGAAAACTCAAGGATTAGTGAAACAAAATGGCGGGGTCGAAAAAGTTAATGTAATGCGCTATCCGCAACTGCGGAAAACGTAGAGACAATATGTCCCGACGGGATTCCAACAAACAGCCAATTGAGACAAATAAGTGAATAAAGGCATCGGAGAAAACAATCGGACCTGGTTTCTTGTTACTTCTCCGCAACGGGGAGCGCGCAGGTGACTACATTTCTGATTCAAACATCCAAAACGCTTCCGATGGCAAGGTAAAACTAAAACAAATAATGAAACATTGCTGGCTTAA
The DNA here is from genome assembly GCA_001517045.1 of Pseudotsuga menziesii. Classification (NCBI taxonomy): domain Eukaryota; kingdom Viridiplantae; phylum Streptophyta; class Pinopsida; order Pinales; family Pinaceae; genus Pseudotsuga; species Pseudotsuga menziesii. The sequence continues at coordinate 56,279 of LPNX010830142.1, read as the reverse complement.
GAAAATTCTTTCCACAAAACATCAAGAAAACTCAAAAGTTGAGCCAAAATGAGTTAAAGGAGGGTCCCGATTTTTTTTTGAATTTTGGGAAAATGTTGCCGCTGCAACAAGATGTTATCCACTTTTTGGCTACATGGAAAGCACCAGATAACTACAACAAAGTTCATACGAAACAACTAGTTGTAAAATCTACAGATTTCTAGTTGATAGCATGATACTTATACAAAATGACACCATATGATATCTTACGTTGTTGTATTTTAGAACATGAGCGCCCACTAATTCTAGCTTAAGCTCATGATGGGGTGGCAGGAGGCCACTATGCAGGGAAAATAACTACAAGGAATATATTGTGAGCTGGCTTGTGGTGGCCTACAATGCATTTGGATGCATTTGAATATTGCAACAACTGTAATGTTTTCCAAAGAACAGGAAATCCATTCAAGCAGGATGAAATTCGTGTGGTTCCATAGGTAAAATTGTGGGCATTTGATACGTGGGTTGTGGAATTTGTGGGGCCCATTAACCCACCACGTAAGAGAACCGGGGCTCGATATATAATAACTATGATCGATTATTTAACTAGGTGGGTTGAAGTTGGCCTTGTGAAGGATTGTATGACTGTGACCACTGCAATATTTTTGTTTGAAAGGTTACAAGATTTGGATGTCCCATAATTTTGTTAAGTGACCAAGGTACGCATTTTGTCAATAGAACCATTGAAGCTTTAACTGAATAATTTCAAATATACCATAGAAAGAGTACACCTTATCATCCGCAGGTGAATGGTAATGCCAAGGCCTTTAACAATATTGTGGAGAATGCACCGACCAAAGTTTGTAACGTGAACCGTGACGACCGGGATTTTAAAATCCCTGTAGTAATGTGGGCTTATTGAACAACTTGTAAGAAAATGATAGGGAAGACCCCATTCAGGTTGGTGTATGAAAAATAGGTTTTCATGCCAATGGAGTATATTTTTCCTAGCCTAAGGATAGCTACTTTCACTGGTATGTGTGACACTAGTGCTATCGAGGAGCGGTTGTTGCAGTTACTATAGATAGAGGAAGATTGCTTCATTATAGGCATTCATCAGCAAGTTGAAAAAGAATGGCATAAATCATGGAATGACAGACATATCATGAAGAAACACTTCAAACGAGGGGATTTAGTTCTCGTCTGCAACAGTAAGTTTCTTAAGCATCCTAGTAAGCTCTAAACACACTGGTTAGGACCATATGTTGTTAATTTCCTTATTGAGGGGGGAACAATTCAATTTCAAAAATTAGATGGGATGCCGCTAGAAGAGTTAGTGAATGCGAATCGTCTAAAATTCCTATAGAGTGGGCACGCATATTAGCAAAGTCCAGCATCTTATCGTTAATACATATGCCCCATTTTGGTTGCACCGCAGAAGTTAACACATGTGTTAAACAATTACTACTATGTTTTCATGGTTTGGGTTTGTTTTCATAGATACAAAGTTTTTTGTCGACGTCGACTTAATTTCTATCACTATTGGTTGCCCACGGTTGGGGTTAACCCAATGCAGTTCTTTGTTGGAAAGGAGAAAGACAAGAATTTGGCTACACATATGAAAGAGAAGTATGGGTTGTCTAGAGATAAGAGGGGCTTTGAAATAGCCTCTATTAAAGACAAAGCTATTTGATTTACGGCCAAGTTTATGTAAATCATGTTGTTGTGGAAGATGAGGCCAATCAATGTACCATCGAGGTCATAACTACGACAAAGAAGTGTGTTGTCAGTGTTCAAATGAACTAGGAAAGATTCTTATTGAATGAGTTGTTGAATGATCTTGTCAACACTCAAGAAAAAGGTAATACATTTAGTTACTCATGGTTGTTATTTCTAATTTCTTTTGTTCCCCGGTTACAACCACCAAACTACCATGGCATATATGTTAATGTCCCCTATCGAGGGGGGCGATATCAAAACTTATGGTTCTCTGAGACCAAGAGAAGAAAAATGGACAATAATGTAGAGTTCTTCATGCATATTGAAGGATTTTGACATCATATAGAGAAGATTTCAAGGATAAAAATTGATACTTTGTCGCGTTATAGAAACATCACAAAGTTTACTGTGGGGGGACACCAGATCTATATTTATCCATGACGGGACCCGCAAAACTGTTGGGCTCAGGGAAGACCTGGGTTCTTATACTTCTATCTTCGCACCAACAAACAAACCCACAGTGTTGACCCTTTCGGCAACAACCTGTGAACAGGTTGCAGTCTCACCCAAAACAGCTATGGGGTGCCGCAGAATCAGGTTTCTGTAGGAAAAATAGGGATATTACTGTACCTTTATCCTTAACAAAGAATACTTATGCAATACGAAGCTTCGACATTCACTTAAATAGCTTCGCAGTTTAGATAAAAAGACAGTTCCTGCTTAACCCTTAACTGGGAATTCACAGCGAAGTTAATACTTAGCAGTTTATCTTACTTTATCATTCATCTACTTATCAAATGCATAAAAACATAATAGAAACAAAATAACAAGAACCACCACAACACAAGATATATGTGGTTCACCCCCAGTGTAGGGGCTACGTCCACAGAACTGCGTTTATATTCAACACTTTACAAACACACAGTTCTGATCTGCGCACTCAGCTGCAGATATTCTCAACAACCCAAAACTGCGCACTTAGCTGCAGAACCTTTCTTCAAAAACACTCTGCGCACTCAGTTGCAGAGGTCATCCACGCACTCAGCTAGGACTTAACCTTAAACCCAAAAATAGACCTTAACTTCTTCGCATCAAATCATCATACATAAAAAACCCTCTTCGACTCCTTTGCATAAGTGCCTATTTATACAAGTGCACTATTACAATACCATGGGCTTAAACCATGGGACCAAACCATGGGTACTAACCATGGGACATTTACAAAAAGAGGGGCTTCGACCCAACCCCGAAGCCCCTAAGACTATTTTGTGCCGCAACTCCGCTTACAAGCTTCACACCAAAACCGCGGAGTTGCCAAAACTAAGGACCTTCAAGGTCTGAGCCCCAACAAGCCCCTAAGACTCACCAGTGTCCCGTTCCAGGACACTCTGCTGCTTTTCTGGTGGGAGAATCTTGTTGGTGAAGATAGTAAATTGCTTGTTGAGGCTGTGCATGATGTCTTCGGCTGCTTGATCCTTCTCCACTATCTCCTGCACTGTTGTTGCAAATGCATAATTGGCCTTTTCCTGCGCAAATGCATCATACTCCTTCAAAACTTTGAGCCGGTTGTCCGCAGCAGTGCTCAAGAATCTTGTTAAAGGCTTCGACAGTTCCATTTTCTTGAGGATGGTAGGCAGTACTCTTCTGATGATATACTTGAAATTCTTCGGTCAATGCTTCAATAGTCTTATTCAGAAAATGTGATCCTTGATCACTCATAAGAATTCTAGGACACCCAAACCTCGACAAGCTACAGTCCTTGACTGGTTGAGCTTTGGCCCAACGAGTAAGGTAATCAGTTGTTGTAATAATGTATCTTGCTCCATATTTCTTTGCAGGGGGATTGATTGGTCCAACAAAATCAATAGCACACTTGTCAAATGCTTGTAAAGTTACTTGTGGAACCATAGGCATCTCATCCCTCCTGGATGTCTTGTCTGTCCTCTGACAGATACCACAACTGTGGCAATACTCTCTTGCATCCTTATGAATCGTAGGCCACCACAATATAGCTGTCAGAATCTTCTGTGCCGTAGTTTTTCCTGCATAATGACCTCCTACTGCTCCAGAATGTGCCTCAGCCAAAATCAATGGCTTTTCATGCTACAGGACACATCTATGCAGTATTTCATCTGGTCCCATCTTATATAACTGTCCTGCTATCAAGGTAAAGTCAGCTGATCTAACCACCAGTTGCTTCTTCTACTGTGTTGTCATCTCAGAGGGTGCAAAACCTGTAAACAAGTACTGAACAATATCCTAAAAATAGTCATCAACCATCTGGATGGAAAACAACTGGGCATCAGGAAGACCTTCGTCCAAACTACTGGGCTCTTCTCCTGACTCAAGCCTCGACAAATGGTCAGGCCCCTGGTTAAGTCTTCCTGGTTTAACTATGATCTCAAATTCATACTCCTGAAACAAAATCAACCATCTGCATATCCTTCCACCTAACACGGGCTTGTTAACCAAATACTTCAAAGCAGAATGGTCAGTGAACATCTTAAAATGAGATCCTAACAAATAATGTCGAAATTTATGCAAGGCATAAACCATAGCTAAACCTTCTCGTTCTGTCGTAGTGTAATTCTTTTCTGCTGTGGACAACTTTCTACTTGCAAAAGCAATAGGGTGATCAATATTACCTTCACCTGACTGAGCCAATACTACACCTAGAGCAATGGAAGATGCATCGACATGAACATGAAACTCCTTACTCTAGTCAGGGAATACTAAGATAGGGGCAGTTACCATCTTTTCTTTCAAAATGTCCAAACTTTCCTAACATTCAGGTGTCCACTCAAACTTAATATCTTTCTTCAATTTCTTTTCCATATGGGTTGTAATCTGAGCATATCCTTTAATGAATTTCCTGTAGTATCCAGTATGACCAAGCGTAGTGCGAATTTTCTTAACAGACTTCGGAGGTGGTAAGTTCACAATAATGGCTATCTTCGCAAGATCCACCATCAATCCTTGCTTGCATACAATGTGAACTAGCAGAATTCCAAAACGTGCACAAAAGATACACTTCTTCAGGTTCAATGAAATCTGATGCTGTCTACACTTGTCCAGCATAAGTCTTAAACTGGCTATATGATATTTTAATAATCCAAAGATAGTCCAATCATCAAAGTAAACTTCCAAGAACTTATGAATAAATTCCTTAAATGCAGATATGACTACTCTGGAAAACATAGCAGGTGCATTCTTCAATCCAAAGGGCATAACAGTATACTGAAAAGATCCCATTTCTGTAGCGAAGGTTGTTTTATGTCGATCTTCTGGTGAAATTCTGATCTTATAGTAACTTGAAAATCCATCAGTGAAAGAATATACTTCTTGACCTCCGACATTGTCTAAAACTTCATCTGTAAAGGGAGTAGGAAAAGGATCATGTAAACAGGCATCATTCAACTTCCTCAGGTCAACACAGATTCTGATTTCTCCCTTGGTCTTCTTTTCTTGTAACACCATAGGGCTGACCCATTCGAACTCTTCGACAGGCTCAATGATTCCTGCAGCGAGCATCTTATCGAGCTCCATCCGGAATTTTTATTTATACTTAGGGTTCAGCCTATAAGGGCGCTGCTTCACAGGATTCGCATCAGCTTTCAAAGGTATTTTTATCACTCCTATATCACCAAGGATACCTTTCATTTCTGAGAACTTCGTCGGAAATAAGTCCTGATACTCATGGAGAAGTTCAGTCACTTTTCTCACCATTTCTTCATCCCAATAATCTCCAATGGTAGCGTACTTAGGCATTTCTTCTGATCCAATGTTTACTTTCCTTGTTTTCAAGGGCTGAGTTACTTCAGGTGACTCGACTGCTGCTCCATGTACTTCGCAATGTCCTTCTGACTCAGGAATATTAATGTTGCGAGGGTCATCATCTTTATCAATCGCTAGGTTATAGCATTCTACTGCATTAGCTTCTTGTTCCTTCCAATCAGGTTGGTATTCGGCTATTTCTTTATCATCAAACACCTTAGTATGGATCAACCTAATGGCTACGTCCAAAGCAGGGCAAACCTCATTAATAGAAAATGTGAGCACAAAACTATCAACAAGACTAACCCAACTTACAGTACCATGGTGAAGCTCCACCTCTACATACCAGTTCTTTGCTACAGGTTCCAGAGTGTGTACAAACCTATGTACCCATTCTTCACAAGGTACATGCTTCCATGCTTCATAACACTGCTCCAAATGTTCCTGAGGGCTAGTCTTACCATTAAATCTACTTCGTACGTCCTGAGGTTGATCCATGAATCTCAGGCGAAGAAAATTTTGACAAGCTTCCCAACTATGAATATACTTTTTATGACCATTCCACCATCTGGCAGCTGTGGCTCTAAATACTGAATCTAGAGTCTTCATCTTCTGTGAATCTGGTACTTGCTCTGAGAATTGTACAATAAAATATTCTGGGTCTGTTAAGCCATCAAAAGTAGGTAATATTCTTGTCTGTGAGCCAACCCATCTGATAGACTTGGTAATTCTTGCACATCGATGTCCATGTAGCTCATAAAGTTGATTCTGGCAATTCTCTAGGCCTTCGTCTGAATCAGTCATGCAAGAACTGTCACACTGCCAATCCATTATACCTTCAGCAGTAGGGTTAACATAGTCTTATTCTTTAGCTGTGATGTTGTAAATATGATCCAAAACATCCTGATCTTCATCTCTGACTGGCTCTGTATACCTTTCTCCTTGAGAAGGGTCCAACGGTACTATGACTCTCAAGCATTTTCCTTTAAAATTCATCTGTCTATTCTTAAGGTTGATTATTGCATCATTGTCTATTGCCCATTCAATTCCTAGTAAGGCTGGATAGGGGTTGCTATCATCAATTATTTCAATGAATTCAAAATCTTCTAAGGTATTGACTCCATCTATATCCATTGGTACACTAGGGAATCTTCCCAAGGGCACAATCTTCTGCTGATTGGCTAATCTCAACTGTATAGGGAACCATTCAAGTGTAGGTTTTCCCATTTGTTCCCATGTCTGCTTAGTTAGGACATTCACTTCTGATCCCAGATCTAAAATGATATCAGTCATGTCATAATCTCCTATCTGAGCATGCAATCTCATTTCTCTTCGAGCCCTTCTAACTCTATTAACAGTTTTTCCTCTATCAGAGCTTCGCTGAGGTTCGCAAGATGCAATAACTTTCTGTAACTCATTCAAAGCATTCTGATTTCTTAATAGCTTCATACAACTCTGTAAAAATGATGTCAGTGTACTTACTTGATCTAGCGAAGCTTCTTGGAACTATAACTGCTGTTGATGATGTTGCGTAGTTGCTACCGATGTTCTCAGATCAGCAAAGTATTTTTTAGCTTCCATAAATGTTCCTTTTTCTCTTCCAACATCAAAGGCTGGAATTTTCTTTGGGGTCTTGCGGACCCAAGCCTCGTCAGGCTGTTTCCCCTTATTCTGCACCTGCGTCATAGTTCCACTCCTTGTAACATCGTTAATGGCTGGGACAAGTCTTTTCTCTACAGCAATCATCTAAACATTCTGAGTAGGAGGGCCATTTCTTTCTTGTATCTTGGCTATGAACTGTGGGCATTGCTCAATCACATGATCTACTGCTCTGCAATATTGACATGTCGTAGTTGGGTTCTGACAGTCTCTAGCTACATGTCCTGCCTGATTACAGTTATAGCAAATAACCTGGCCTTGACCTCTTCCAGGCATACCACCATGACCACGACCTCTGAAGTTACCTCGACCTGGTGCACCACCACGGTAACCATATCCATCATTTCCTTGTGCATCGGGTTGTACCCTATAAGCATCATAGGTTCGCTCTCTCATGAGGTCAAAGCTGCGACATTCGTCTTCATTGTGTCCAACTGACTTACAAAACTTGCAGTAGGGATTCTTAGGTACTTGAACATATCTCTGCATCAGGTAGCAATCTTCAGGTCGATGCTAGCCAATTGTTCTACAGATCCCACAATATAGGACAGTAGGGTTAAACGGGTTCGGTGCACCAGTATTCAGATAATTTCTTAATGCAGGACACTGTTCTTTGTCATGACCTTCTGTGTTACACTGTGTACACCAAACCTCTTCGTGAATAGATTTCCCTTTTTTCATGTCACAAAGCTCCAAATCCATTTCTACTAACTGTGCTTGTATTTGGGCTATTCCAGAATTATCTCCAATAGGAGTTGTTTCAAGTTTCATGGCAATTTCCAAATCCTTTTGCTGATCAGCAACCTTCTGTTGCATAAGTGGAGTCCTGATATGAGGTAATAGTGCTGCAATGAACCATTTTTTATGATGTTCTGGCACAATAGTGAAGCTAACTTGATCCAGCAAAACCTTGAATCTTTGATCAAAGTCCCAAACTGATTCACCTCGCTTCTGCTGAATTTCTTTCAGTTCAGTTATACACTGTGACTCCAATTTAGGCTTCTTGAATTCTTTGATCATTGCTTTTTTAATATCAGCCAAGATATAGTTCTGAGTACTGGAAAACTTCATAAACCAGGTCAAAGATCGGTCTCTGAAAGAGGTGACTAGATGCGCTCTTCTTGTATTTTGATCCATAATATTCTTAGCAGTCCAAACAGCTTCGCATAAGAACCAAAACTACTTTGGATCCTCTGATCCAGTTCCTTTAAAAATTGGCAGCTTGATATCATAATTCATATGGGCCATAGTGAATCGAGGGGGGGGAGGAGGGGGGGGAGGAGGGAGACTGGTAACAGGAGGAAGGGAACTTACTGAGGTAGACCGAACTGCGACAGGACTACTCAGGCTAGGGTTACTTTCGGACTATGAAGGGTTCTCAGGGATAATAGATCTGCGCTGTGGAGTTATAGGAGGGTTTCTAACAAAAGGGGTTTCTTCAGATTCAGATTCTTCTGGACTTAATGGGGTATAATAGGTATTCTGGCCTAGGGTATAGGATCCAAGAGTTCTCTTGTATCTTTTACCGTTGCGAAACAAACCACTTTGCTCGTTGAAGTCACTTTCGCTTCCAAACATAGGTTAGTAGCAATAAATCTATCAATCTGATTCGATAAGCAATATGCTTTTCTTAGCCAAGAGCATTTTAATTTTCAGATTTAATGAATTCAGGTACTTACCCCTAGGTCCTTTGAAAAACTGTCTTTATGCTTCCCTGAAAGAAGTGTGTGTGTCGATGGCGAACTCCGTCACAAATGCTTCAAGGGTTTGCATTGTCCAGAAGTCAACAGCTCTTGATACCGCGTTGTTCACACTTTTTAACAGCTTAATTATTTCTAGGGTCCAGGCAGGAGACTGATCTTCTTTGAACTTTGTCTTTCTTTCTGTCAACCTGGATAACCACTGGTGCAATTCTATGTGGATACTAGCAAAGAAAATTTCATAAATATCAGAAAAAACGTACCTTTGCAATAAGTCGTCTGAGCTACGACGAGGATCCTTATTTTCTTGTTCAGCAAATTTCAGATAGGTATCTTCAATCCAGTCACTGATTTATTTTACTGAGGGCCTCTAAAACATATCCCTCCAGGTACGACGTAGATCCCTCTTGAAGCAGATACTGGTTCAACCGGCAACGGAACCAATTTGTTGGGCTTAGGGCAGACCCGGGTTCTTATACTTCTATCTTCACACCAACAAACAAACCCATAGTGTTGGCCCTTTCGGCAATGACCTGCGAACAGGTTGCAGTCTCACCCGAAACAGCTATGGGGTGCCGCAGAATCAGGTTTTTGCAGGAAAAAGAGGGATATTACTGTACCTTTAGCCTTAACAAAGAATACTTATGCAATACAGAGCTTCGAAATTCACTTAAATAGCTTCGCAGTTTAGATAAAAAGACGGTTCTTTCTTAACCCTTAACTGGGAATTCACAGCGAAGTTAATACTTAGCAGTTTATCTTACTTTATCATTCATCTACTTATCAAATGCATAAAAACATAACAGAAACAAAATAACAAGAACCACCACAACACAATATATACGTGGTTCACTCCCAGTGTAGGGGCTACGTCCACAAAACTACGTTTATATTCAACACTTTACAAACACACAGTTCTGATCTGTGCACTCAGCTGCAGATCTTCTCAACAACCCAAAACTGCGCACTTAGTTGCAGAACCTTTCTTCAAAAACCCTCTGCGCACTCAGCTGCAGAGGTCGTCCACGCATTCAACTGGGACTTAACCTTAAACCCAAAAATAGACCTTAACTTCTTCGCATCAAATCATCATACATAAAAAACCCTCTTCGACTCCTTTGCATAAGTGCCTATTTATACAAGTGCACTATTATAATACCATGGGCTTAAACCATGGGACCAAACCATGGGTACTAACCATGGGACATTTACAAAAAGAGGGGCTTTGACCCAACCCCAAAGCCCCTAAGACTATTTTGTGCCGCAACTCCGCTTACAAGCTTCGCACCAAAACTGCGGAGTTGCCAAAACTAAGGACCTTCAAGGTCCGAGCCCCAACAAAAACCAATGGCTAACAACGGAATTTAAATTGTTAGAGGAAACTATTGATGTTATTTTTTGAGAATGGCCAAAAGAGTGGAAGAAACCTATCACAGATGACCAATTATCTGTTGAAGCTTATCCATGACAGGAAGGAACTTCTGGGACCCAACTAGGTGGGCATTAAGATGAAAAAACCCTCCTATATCACATCACGATAGTAACCAGGAGTCTAGTGCTACAATGATGGGTCCGAATCTGGGAGACAAGTGGAAAGTCATTTTGCTACAGCAGGAAGCATGTAAAAAGAAAAAGGTTATTAAGATACTAATCCATCCGACTTGACTTATGATGATTACGACCTTCTAGCGGATAGAATGGCTGAAGTTGCTGAGGAGAATCGACAGAAAGCTGATGAATGGAACACTAGAATGTTTAAGAGTGTCTTTGACTTGCTTCAGGTCCTCTATACATCTATGAACAAAGTACGGGTCGTGGTTGGTAGGAAGGAGTCGATGTAAACAGAAGCAGGGCCATCTAATTATCGATATGCTAAGGTGACTACATCAAATAAAGATCATAAAGTTCATATCACACCTCAAGCGCTTGACTTGGGGAATGCATAAATGAATGTTGCAATACATGGTATGGGGTACGTAGGTCTTGACTTGTTTATAGTATTGATGTTCATTTTGCATAACATCCTGTACAAGGCAACGAAATAAATCAAGGTCTGGGAGAAGTTGGTCTACGATCAACTAAAGCAATCACAGAATCAGGTGACTATCATGGAAGTTGCATCAGTGGAACAAAACCAATAGAAAAAGCAACTACGACAAGAGAGGCAGTGACTGGAAAATGATATCGAAGCCACTTGTCGAGATGTTCCAGAAGTTAGGAGTGTACCTGAAATGATCCCAGAAGAAAAAGTAATCAAGTTAGTGGAAGTAATCACTGACTTCTGATAGAAAATTGTTGATCTCGAGGCTAAGCTAGTGCTCATACCTCGCTTGAAGTAATCGAACGAAAAAAAGCAGGTTCAAGGGGATTCTCAAGGCATTAAGGAAGCCTAAGATTATTGTGCCCAGGTGTATGAGGAGGTTTCCCAAGCAGGTTCAAGGGGATTCTCAAGGCATTAAGGAAGCCTAAGATTATTGTGCCCAGGTGTATGAGGAGGTTTCCCAAGCAGGTTCAAGGGGATTCTCAAGGCATTAAGGAAGCCTAAGATTATTGTGCCCAGGTGTATGAGGAGGTTTCCTAAGCTTGGGGATCCCTATTTGAGGATGTTGAGCTGCGGGACATTACTAAAAAACTTAGAGGAACAAAACAAAGTTTGGATACACTGCAGAGTTCATTAAGGACTCTGTTAAAGGTTGAGAAGATGAGCAAGGTTGTTGAGCATAAACTATTACAGTAGTAATTTAATAAGCTCCAGACCCAACAACAAAGACGAATAGATTTTGTTGTGTAGATACAAACACATGTAGAGCAAGTAACTGCGACCATTGGTCCATTTCATGAAGAAGTCAAGTAGGAATTTGGTAGATGTTGAGATGTGAAGCTCAAAGCATATCAGTTCTGAAGATGTTGAACATGTTTCCAAATTTAAGGAATATGTCCAGTGACGGGTTGAGCAAGTGAATAAATCCTACCAAAATTTCAGTCAAAGTTGAACACACCAACGCTTTCAGTCTGAAGTGCCTTGGGACGAGCCACATGTGAGTGTTGGGGGCATGTTGGCCCTAGGTTTGTTTTGGAAAATTTGGGTACTGGTTTTTTATTTTTAGTTAAAGTGTGAATGGAACAACAACGACACAATCAAGGAAGCAGTCAATCTCGAAGATCGAGGTGAAGACTAAGGAAATCTAACCATTTTGATGTAATAAATCAAAAGGTAGGTTAGTTGGTTAGGGTGTTTTTCCAATTACATTTATGGGATTGGGTAGTGGGCGCGTATTGTAAAAACAACTATTAGAGACTATAATTATATAATGGGTCGAATTTTTTGGGTTTAAATTGTTATTAACTTGTTTTTGTAATTGTTGAATAATAAGTTGACTTGCAAGGTTTTGAAGTTGATCTGTAGGATGTGTGCACATATCTGATGTAATGAAGATTATGAGATATGTATGTAGGTTGTATGCACATACATAAAGAGTTCGAGTTATGAATCTATCTAGTAAACAAGTGCTTTTGTGGTTTTTTCCATCTTGGGTTTCCACGTTAAATTTTGTTTTCTACTATGTATGATGTTTTGCGTAGTTGTTTGTTGTTATTTTCCAATACAGGAATGGACAAATGTGGATGAATAACTGAATGCAATAATACAGTGTTGTTTAATTATGATGTTCTTAATATGGTTAAGTTTGTCAAATTTCCATTGTGTTGATGTCGTGGCTACTGAATTGTTGGATTCAATTATGTCGATATTTTGTGTGGCGAAAATCCCCTTCACCATTGCGGAAACCTGGCTCCTGCAATTCCCATAGGTACCTCGGGTGAGATCCCATCTAATTTGGAGGTGTTTCTGATGGGGTTAAAACCATGTTGGTATGGTATCTTGGTTTTTGTTGGTATGATGTGGTATGAACCTGGGTTAATTTAAGTTTGTGCCAATAGATACTTACACCATACACATATTAATTGTGTGATCTAGCAGTATGACTTGATCCCTTACATGAACCTTGTTGATGTGATGCATAATTAGTATGGTTAAGACACATGGAAATTAGTTTTGAGGTTAAACTACCACCTAAGTCGATCATACCATCACTATTGTTACTATCACCAGATATGGTAGTTATAATGTGCTCCCAAGAGGAAACCAACAAGACACTTTAGAGGATTTCAGAAGTGAGTGATGTGTCGATTGTTGAGGAATATCCCCTACCATTGATGGAGGGTAATCCAGAGATGTCAATGAATTTGAATCAAGAACCTCCTCCATAGGACATTAATAGAGAGATTCAAAAAATCAAGCTTTAAGAGTTTACTAGGGGTCATGTTAGATAGTGTGTCGAGACATGGCTAGAGAGCATGAAGAGGTTATTTGGATTGAAAAAGTATGCAACCACCTCTAGGTCGAAAATATTTATTTTTCAACTATGAAATCACACCTTGGACTAGTGAGGGAACATGGAAAGAAAATTGCATATCACTTTGGAAACTGTCCCATGAAATTTTCTTGAATATAGGTTCTAAAGGAAATTCTCGCCTGCATTCTTTGAGAAGGATTAGGTAGGAGCCTACCACGCCTTAATACAAGGGGAAAAAACTCTGGAGAACTATCAATTATGATTCAAGGAATTGGTAAAGTATGTATCTTACATGGACACATATTAGCGACAAACATATTGCTTTGTTTATCAAATGAACTACAATATAAGGTATCTTGTGCGGATGTGGAAAGATATCAATTAAAAAAGCACATGATAGAGTTATGCCGATGAGCATTAGCATAAGGTGTCTTGTGATTTAAGGGATTAACCAAGTACTACCGAAGGTTTGTGGAAGGATTGTCGTGGGGATTTATCCCCTACTACTGCAAAATTACCTACCCTAGATCAGCCGGATCAAAGGATAGAGTTCATGGTGCAAGGGATTTCTCGACCTCGACTTACAACAAGCAATAACCATAAGTTTATATTTTTATATAACTAATTCAATAAAATCAAATAAAAAATACCTTTAAACTAGGCCACTGCAGTCATTTAAGGAAATGGTCCATAGGCTCCCATGATCCTGGTCTTTGTTTATCTCCAACAAGGGGTTGTCATTGTGAAAGCGATCAAGGGTTACACAGAGAGAACTCGACGTGTAATGCAAGATAGTGTGGCAAAGGGTTGTGATGGACAAAAAGTTAAGGAATTAAGGAATGTTAAAAATTTCTTGTGGGGAGACCTTCACAATGTATTTATAGAATGATCCAAGCCTTTTGTTGTTGATGGTATTTATCCGTGGTTTTTGACCCATTCTCATTCTAGGGTTTTTTGGTCATTTTTGGAGAGTGTGGTTATGTTGAAATAAATGCCTATATTCCCTATATTTATGGGGGAAGGAATAATAATGTTTTGGACCAATTTTGGTGGAATTTAGTTGTGAAGATCAAAATGAAGGAAATAATGGTGGGATTATGATGTATGATTATGGTTTGGACCATAGAGAGCTATGTGGCCAATTTTTGGTGTCAACAGATTGCCCCTTGATGTGTGAGGGAAGGATCTCATCGTATGGCCGACAGACATCATAGGACCAAGGGATAAATGATGACAATGGTGGAGAAACTGAAGGGAACCATGAAAGAGTTGGATTTTCCTCATTCAAACTACAGTGGCTTTTGATTTGTATTACTTCTCTTGATGAGGTACATATAATCTCATACATATATATGGACGAGGTAGGAATACCCATGCTCGTATCAATGTCTCAATATACAAATGGGGATCAAGGCTCAAACAATGGGAGTTGATCAATAAATAAAACTGGAAGTACATAATGGTGGCCTCAATGGGAGGCTGAATACAAATATTGACCTAAAGAACGCGTACATAGAAACAATGGTATTCTCTTAGAATGCAATATCACAATAACGGATGCTCTGCTGAATCTGAAGGTGTGCACAACTATATGGACTCAATGACCGAGAGTCAGAATCTATGAGGTACAATAAGCAACATCGGATACTATAGATACACGGAAGCATGATACTAAGGGGATTCTGAACATTGACACCAACACAACCTGGAGATCACAAGGGACATGAAACTATATGGGTCCCAAGATAGACTAGCCAATGTGCTAGAGTCAGGTGAGAACAGAGGTCTTCGACCAAATAATGAAGGAACCAATATCCTGTACAAATCTCAACGGTGTGATAATGTAGTTGAAGTCGAGCACATGAGACACAACCAACTCAAAAGGCACTAAGGACTCCTTCCAAGTTGTCCAAGGAACTCATCAATGTGATGGATGAAACCAAGATATAAGGACCTCTGGGTCTATCATCTGGAATAGATATGTTGACGTCGACATACAGAAACCTGCAACTACCAAGGAAATGAGTTTTCCTTTATAGAAGCGCGAGGGGGATAACTAGAGATATGGAAAAATGAGGGGATTGATACACTGAGTGGGGATAAGGGTGGTCTCGTGGCCACACCTTCAACTTATTCATAGATTCACCACAGAAGTTTAAGATTGCAAATTTCAAACATATTTGAATAAGGTCTGTTATCTCTGAATTGGTAACATTTTATATCACTTTAATCTTCTTCTTCAAGGATATTTGTGAGAAAGGAAACATATCGAAACTCACCATAATATCATGCTCTTCTAAATTTAGGTTTTTTATTCCCTCAACAAAGCACGATGACTCTTTTATAAATGAAGTATGTCCAACCAAAGGAGACAATGCTTTTGCAAAGTATTTAGTGAGTGTAAGTGTACATGCCAATAATGTCCATGATGGGTCTTAGTGGGGCTCCTTCATGAATTTTTAGCAGACCATTAATGTGAGGCGTGGCTCATCCACTACGTATCAACTTATTTTTTCAATAATTATTTTTTAGTTCTTTCATAATTTTATTAGTATGGTCATTTGGTAATCACGTTTTAGCTCTTTCGTAATTTTACTACTAAGGTCATTTTCTAATTTTTTT
>LPNX010830142.1:0-39099 GCA_001517045.1 Pseudotsuga menziesii | reverse complement strand
TTCTTTAAAACAATCACACAATCCTATATGATTTCTTCAACAATATTGAAAGGAATAATTCTAATCAAATCCTCTTTTAACATGGGTTACTTTATAAAAAAAGGAAGGGAATATAGTAACAAAGTCCATCATCTTTTAACATTCATTTTTTATTTTTTTAAATATGAAAACTTTGAACACTTCAACATTAAAGAAAATATTGATTTTTTTTATAATCATAGCAACAACTTGGAGAACTTTGGAGAACTTTGACCACAACAATAGTAAAGACAATATTGCAAATTTTAGTGATCATAGCAACAACTTGAAAAAATAAGTATGTATATTGCTTGCATATATTTTGAGTTGCTCCATATTGAAAAATTAATTTTGAAGTGGTTTGCTTCATATTGGAAATTTAATTTTGAAGTGGGTTGCTCCATATTCAAAATTTAATTTTGAAATAAGTTGCTCTATATTGAAAATTTAGTTTTAAAATACATATTTCCATTTATATATAAGTGTTACATCCATGTATAAAATGAGTTCCTCCATGTTGCAAATTTAAATGTAATTTTTAAATAATATTTTATTTATATACAAGTGTTTAATCCATATCGATAAAGAAAACTTTTTTTTTTATGATAAAAAATAAAAAAATAATATTTTAAGATACAAATATTAGCCCTGAGGGGTAGCTCAGTTGGTTGGAGCCCAAATCCAAAAATCATTTGATATTGAGGTCAAAGGTTCAATTCTCACGAATCCAACTCTCTGGGTCCTTCGAAGTTAGGCTCCCCAAACTAGAGTCAATAGGGCGAGGCTTGTGGATGTAGCGAACCCCAACCTCTATTCTCAAGGTTGTGAACCACGTGAAAAAAAAATACAAATACTAGAAAATTTGAGATTGTCATCCATACAAAATGAACTTTGTATACTTTAAAATGATAAAATATTTTAGATAAACGATATACAAATATTGGAAAATTTGAATATTCCATCTATACACATCCTTGACTTTGTTTTCTTTTAAAATATAGCTTTTAAATAAAATGGCATTTTGACATAAACATAGTGAAATTTGAAATGCCTAGTTAACATTTAGCTCCATGTTTATCATCGTGTCATCTCTTTCCAATCAAAATAAATGTATTATTAACCTAATGATATTTATGAAAATTATAAAAAATAACAAAAATTATACAAATGTGATTATTAGTCAAGAGTGACAAAAATTGTATCATTTTCTTACATTTATAATTATCAACAATCAACTTCCACCCCATCTCAATTAATTCAATGTTTGTCCTCTTGATTTACCTCATCACATTTTTGTAGTTGTGAACAATGGACAACAAGGGATAATGATTGTGTTTTCTTCTCTTGATCACCACAAGATTTACCAACAACATTTCACAATTCCTCCCTCTACTCCAAAGCCAACTACATCCATTATTGAGGAATGGGAGAGTTAAAGTCCTTTGAAACACCATTGTTCTCTACAATCCACCCTCCTTATCTATACAATATCAAACTTCCTCTAATGTTGATGACGAGTACCTTACAACTTTCTGTGATGTTTAGAGTTAAGAGTTTATCATTCTCTAGGGTTGAACCATGGAGCTTATCTTTACTTTGTCCTCTAATCAAATTAATGGTACTTGTGGAGTTAATTCCATCCAATTGGGTTGAAGTTGCACACATGACAACATATAGTGTACGAGGGTTTCTCTTGGTTGAATCTTGTGTTATTGGAATAATTGTTGCAAAGACTCCATATCATGCACTTGTATACCATCAAATATTTATGATCTCTAATATTTTTAGTCAAATGATGTTGCTCCAAATACAGCTACACAACATTGAAAGCTCAATTGCATAATAACACATGTGCCTCGATGGCTTCCTTGTGGCTTACTTAGACAATGGATTGAATGTGATGCTTGTTTATCTCAATGGTGTGACAAATCACATGTGCATCTATGGCTTCCTTATGGGTTACTTAAACATTAGTTTGAACGGGATGCTTGGCTATCTTAATAGTGATTGTTGTAATTGTTATAGAATGTTTACTTTAGATTGTTTTTATTTCATTACAACACTTGTTGTATTATCTCAATTTCCCAAACTTGGTTAAGTCCTCACTAGTTCTATAACTCTTTCTCATCTCCAGTTGGCACCCGTGAGGAAAATGACATCTTGTTATCTTGCTTATTTTAAAAACGTTAACCTTATGTCTAATCTTGTGTGCACATACCATGGTTGTCCCTTCCTTTCCTCCATAGGGGCAATCTCAACAATCTACACCCTAAATGTTATGTTTAAATTGATTTTGTTTCATTACAACAATTGTTTGAATATTTCGATTCCCAAACTTGGTTGAAGTGCTAAGTAGTTCTTCCACTCTTTCTTAGCCTCAAGTTGGCACTCATAAGGAAAGTTGTATTTCTCTCTTGCTTATTTTGATTACAATAGCCCTATGTCCAATCTTGTGTGCACATACCATAGTTGTCTCCTTTTCCCCACAAGAGAAACCTCAACAACCTACACCCCCATGTACACAAGGGAAGTTTCAAAAATTGCATCCCCGATCATTCTACAATTAATTCATCCCATGCATAGAGTGCAAGACATCCCACCTTCCTCTTACAAAGGCCTATGCTACCATGTAACACTCTATGCATCAAAATATGTCAAGTCCCCCACTTGGGTCATGAATACAAGCTATGTCTTATAAGGGAGCTGGGTCTCTCATTCTAGCTGTCTCTAGATCATTAATGCTATGTAATGTAAAATCCTATTTAATAAATAGATATTTGACATATATATGAATATGTTGTTCTTCATATGTGTTTGTATATTTCATGTATATATATATAATTGGTAAATGTCGTGATTGGTTCATAATACATATGACTGATTAAATTAGTGCTTTGGCAAGAGATTTTCAAGTTTTAAGAGACACTGGTTCACCCCCTATCAGTGTCTAAGACCTGGTCTACAATCCTCCCCTCTCCTCTCCTTTAAAAAAAAAACTAAAAACATTATTTTTTCTTTTACATAAATTTTATGATTAGAGATAAGGAAATAGATGATATTATTGAACCTTTTTTTTCCAAATTGAGATCAATTTTAGTTACGAGACTTACTTGTAGCGGCCACCTATTTTTAAGGAAAGGTACATGATCATTAGAAGGTCTAACTCTTTGTTTACTTTAAAAGGAGATCCAAGACATAAAACTAAGCCACTAAAACCAACCAAGGTCCAATATGGGTGTCTGTAGTCATCCCCCCACTATTCCTGGCATGGTAATCCCGAGAGACCCCCTTGGCCATAGTTTCATACCTTTGTGAGCTAACAGCTTGCAATTGGCAAGCTCTTTTATACACCATCACATAAATAATGTAGACAATTAAATCAAAATTTATTATTTTACTGAATACAAAATTATATAAACATCCACATGTGAATGGCAACTCGATATACAAAATAGTGTCAAATGTCAATGTTTTGCATCAAATGAAATACAATACGACTAAGAAGCAATGGGAGCATCATGGCTTTAGTAAGCATCAACCCTGCTACCAACAGCCATACCTGATAAAGAGCCAAAGCAAGATGTCACACAATTTTGTGGACACCAAAACCCCTCCAAAAAGCTAGAAAGAAAAATCTCTTACATTGTTTTTAGAGTTTCTTAAGGTTTCATTAAAAGAATCTTATTGTGGAAAGAAATCCAACATAGCGATGTGTCACTGTGATAGTAAAACTTGCAATTATTATGGATATCACGTAGACAATAACGACAAAACAAAGAGAACCATATGGCATGACATCCAAATTACTGGCTATATTGATAGCAGAATGACAAAAAACACTATCATGTGAACATGGAAACTTGCACCTCAAAACCAATTCCTTGATTCACAAAGTTAAGTTTTTGATGTGGGAAAATGCTTTCTAAATGCAAGGAAGTTATGGTCTTTAAAACTTTGCCTTTTATAGAACATAATGGCATTTAACACCAAGGAAAACATAGTAAAAGGATTCGAAAACTAAAATGGACAACTTTGGCTTTTTTAAACTTGCAGAGCATAATGGCATTTAGCACAGAGGGAACATAGTGAAAATATTTGAAAATTAAAGTGGACCAAAAGAAAGAGGTCCGTGAAAATTCAGTTACAAGCTCTTTAACGAGAGTAAAAAAGTTGTATTTAAACCAGCACAGATCCATCTAAAAAGGGATCTACCAAGCACCGAGAGGATCAAATCTCTCAAGATGCAAATCATTTTTTAAAGTGGAAATGTGTAATCTAATTTTTATGGTTTTAGTTTATCAAATTTATGTAGTTTTATATATATGCAATTATAAATAATTTAAATTTAATTTAAGCCTACGAGTTATTTTTAATAATATTTTATTATTTTTTATAAAGACACGTGTCAACTCTAGGATGAGCACATAAGGAGTTACACATCTCTCCCCTACTGGGCTGTAGAATGCACCTCTTCGGTGCAACAAGCACTTTGACGAGAGTAAATAAGTTATATTTAAACCAGCATAGATCCATGTAAAAAGGGATCTACCAAGCACCGAGAGGATCAAATCTCTCAAGATGCAAATCCTTTTTTAAAGTGGAAATGTGTAATCTAATTTTTATGATTTTAGTTTATCAAATTTATGTTGTTTTATATATATGCAATTCTAAATAATTTAAATTTAATTTTAGCCTACAAGTTATTTTTAATATTATTTTATTATTTTTTATAAAAGATACGTGTCAACTCTAGGATGAGCACAGAAGGAGTTACGCATCTCTCCCCTACTGGGCTGTAGAATGCACCTCTTCGGTGCAATAAATAAAACAATGATCCATTAGGATAGAAATACCATAATAAAAGAGGTGAGGCGCTGAACCAAGTTAGAAGATAAAAGCAGTAGCGACCAAAAGACAAAATTGTTAAGCTAGAATTTGTTATTGGCACATTATATGTATTTCGTTCACAAAATTCCTGGAACCTCTAATTGTGGGATTATAGATCAAATTTAATCATTGAATACAATTCTAGGACAGGCGTTTTCTTGGAAAGAGTTAGAACCCTTTACAATGTGTGTTAAAGAAGACATGTTGGCTTTTTTGACCTATGTTGAAAGCTTTGGAGGAGAATTTCAATTACCTATGCTGAGACCCGGTAATGCAAAGGTGTGCGATGTATCCTTTTGTGTGCACTAGTGAAATATAAAATAAAATATAAGGTGCATTTTTTGAAGGAAATAAAATCCTGAGTGGGAAGATAAGGGTTTTGATCTTCCTAAGATTAGCTTAGTGCTCAACAACTTTAATCACAGTTGCAAGTATGGTTGTATCTAGAAGGGGCACTTCCAAAACCTTAAGAACCTGATGTAGAAATCAAGTGGGAACAAAGAGATACCAATGCACTGGGTAGTACTGTTCCGAGTCTCCAAGATAAACAAGTGCTACAGGACACCGCATTGCATATAGAGTTCCTCTATATCAAATTTTCCCAAATATAAGAAACCCTATTGAATAGGGCAAATAGCCATTCTAAGGTCATTAGGATCAGCAAATAGAAACACTCTGTAAGGTCATAAACAAATCCCTTGTATAGACCAAATAAGGGAATAGTACCATTTCTTTCAAGAAATCTACAATGTATTGTTTTATGCATTTAGGGAAACCAAGCCCTAGACAAATATTATTGCAAAACGAACAAAAAGATAGTGTTCGATTTGGAGGAGAGGAAAAAACCCTAGGAAACCCTAAGGGATGATCAAGAAATCATAAATCCACAACCCTTGGGGCAATGCCTAGCCAAAAGTCCTTGGATCACCCATAGGAAAGATAGATCTGGAAACCCTAGTTGCATAGTCACAAAAAAGTGATCCAACTAGCAAAAAATCTCCAAATTGTTTCCAAAAAAACAGATTTGGGAACCCTAGTTCCGCAGCCACAAAAAAGTGACGCCATAAGCCAAAAGTCTCTAGACTGTTGCTGAAAAATCAAATCTGGAAACCCTAACTCTGTAGTGACATCAGAGTGAGGCCATCAACCAGTAGTGTCTAAATGTTGCTGAAAAATAGCTCTGGAAATCCTAGTTTTGCAGTAACAAAAAGGTGATAATGCCACCAGCCAAAAGTCAGCAAAATAGATGCTGAAAAACTGCTCAAACAAATCAGCAAGTTAACCATAATGCAGATAAAATCTTTGGAAAAATCTATGTAATTAGTGCAGAAAACAGGCTCCAACAACCCTAAAGAAATGTCTTTTCCAGCGAGCAAAACACCATGGAATATACAGCACTAATATTCCTCCAATATGGTTCTCTTCTGGATGCCAAAATATGATCACAACAGCATGAACAGCAAATAATGAACCCTAACAACAGTGAACTAGGTAGGAAAGCTTCACACTTGCTCCGTTATCATGTTGAGATCGCAAATAGGAAGAGGAGATTGAATAAAACCAAAACACCAACAAAAAGCTGCAGTAAAAAGAGAAAAACCGATACTTAAAACTACACTAGCGCTGAACCAAAAGTGTGCAACATAGAGAAAAATGGCCAAGCATGAGTGCGTGACACATGAGATGCACAAATGCACATAAAATAGAAGATATGCCAACCACAAGAGTGCCAAGAATACAGTGCCCATAGGCTTAAAACACTTGTATTAGAAAGTCTCAGCTGAATGATCAAAAGATGATTTACAAATGAGGTTTGAATGTGTTTATAATATATAGTAATATACACAACTCAAGTAGGGCATCCTCCCAAGAGAGGTTAAAGGCTGGGTCCACAGAAGTAGGGTGCACTCCCCAAGAGGGTTATTGAACCTACATATCAAAGTTGACTTGGTCCAACTTAACCATTACCTAAAAATATAATAAATGATCGCATTAATGATACAATAAGAGTTAGTCATAGCCAAATGTGAGGATTACACCAATCTCAGCAGTGATTTTCCAACAGTTGCAAGATTATCTGAAACATCTATGAAACAAACATCTAAATGAAGAATTACCACTAACCAAAACAGATAATAATTCTAAGTTTATCTGAAACATCTATGAAATAAACATCCAAATAAAAAATACCAATTGACCAAACACAAACCTTCCATTTGCTTGAAACTGTGGAAAACAGATACAAAACTATGTCACAACATTTGAAAGCATGTTTACCATCGGCCTGTGGTCTAGTGATTGAGACGGGGCATTGCCAAACAACCTAGGTTCAAACCCCAGAAGCCATAGAGCTCTAGAATAATGTGTGATTTAACCATGTTCAACAGTTTCCCACATTACAGTTCATACATCCCCACATATCAAAAAAAATCTGTACCCATACCAAAAAAGCATTTGAAAGCATGTTCACAGACGATTTGAGATAATATCAATATCATTTTCTTCATCCCAATTTTGTGCAACTATAAAACTTCAGAAAACCTAAAACCAATCCTTAGTTCCAACAGATAAGAAGACGTTACAGAGACAAAAGAGTGCCTGGAAAGCATTTTTCCTAAAGATTCTAGGGAATTGTCACAGAAAATTTCTTGGACATTAATTTCCCCGTGAATAGTAGAACAATCTGTGTCATAAACAACAAGAAACAAATGACACATGCCCAATGATTCTTGTCTTGGAGATATGATTAAAGGGATGTGATGATACATTTGGTTGGCTGAAGACCTGTATGAAAAGGCTTTTCTTCCACCACTCATTGATTTCATTACTAGGTCCAACCCTTGAACACCACCTCAAATTATCAAGGCCATAGTTGTATATTCAAATAAAGATAAACATATAATCTGCACTCTCCAATTGTGTCTTCCATATATCCCAAGTTCAATTAAAATCAAGTTCCCAGATGATTAATTGTACTGAGTTGCTGTTATTCATGATTCTATCCAACAACAATATATCTAAGAACAAGTATGTGTTTCTCTATGGCACAAAAGTATTGAGACATACCCAGCTTCCTTGGCCAGCAAGGCACCAAAT
This sequence comes from Pseudotsuga menziesii, assembly GCA_001517045.1. NCBI lineage: Eukaryota > Viridiplantae > Streptophyta > Pinopsida > Pinales > Pinaceae > Pseudotsuga > Pseudotsuga menziesii. The sequence goes on along the minus strand of LPNX010830142.1, from coordinate 31,098 downwards.
CGATCCAAATAATCTTTAATAATCCTCTATGAATCCTACTGTAGAATTTTGTCTGCTTAATTACCAATTACAAGATTTGCGTGTACACTCGACACAGCTATATACAATCCATCACATGAAATACAGTGCAGTTCTTCATTAAGAATTTACAATAAACAAAGTCATATTTGAATACTTAACTGCAAAATAAGTTGAACTTGTGGAATACCTGCAAGGAGTGATTTTCCAATCAGCTGTAAGCATCCATTGTGCACACCACCCCTGAGCTATGAGACGGTGCTGCATGATCCAGCTAGCAACCGCAACTGGCATGAATCCCAACACCAGACTTCCTACTGAATGGTTTCAACTTCAAGCAGTAGAACAGCTAAGCCTATCATGGATCAAGACTCGGCAGTAGAGGTATGCACAGAAGCATCCTTTCTAGGTTCTCACTCTCATAGTCAACCATTATTGTCTGCAAAGACCAGCACTTCTATGCTTCCACATCAGCATGACAGCCATAGCATTTCAGAATGCGAGGTCACAATGGCTACAGCAAACCAACCTGCTCGGAGTGGAAGGAGAATGGAAGAATCCCCTTTCAATAGACAAAATACACATTACATATCAATTCTTTCATGGATATGTACCGTCAGCATATTCTGAAGGTGTATGTACCACCTTTATGTTTTCCAAGGAGGAGTTCCTGGTTTGAAATATGGTAATGTCAACAATATCCCCTTTGACCTTGGTAATGAATAATCACTGAGCAGCATATGCACACATATACAGCGCTGGGTCTCCACGCATATACATCCAATGGTGTATATATTAATATGGGTATATAGTGCCATTAATACACTGCTGGGTCTCCTTTCTCGTTGTCACATCATAGTCCCCTTCTATGTTCCTAGCAGCATCCACGTTAATTCTTTTATTATATAATTTTATGCTTTACAAAATGGTGATGTCAGCATGTCCAACTTAGGAAATATAACAAACCTAAGAATCCCGTCGTTCTCTATGACAGCATTGGCCTTGAGCTTTCGCTAGGAATCTTTACAGCACAAATACCTATACACATTTCCGGGAATGTCTATACAAGCCCACATGTTCCAACACCCAAGCAAAATAACCACATATACAAATTAATTACATATCAGATTATATACAGCACGGCGGTCAAGAACAGGGTATTACAGGTATTCAATGTCATGCGTTTTTGTCTGCCTGTGTGTATGATTTGTTTCTAGTAGGGTGATTGCTTGCCAATGGACTTGCCTAAATCTTGCAATCTCGTACAGCACTTTTAAGTCAAGGTTCAAACTTTTTGAGCACTGTCCTAGGGAATTGACAATAAAGGAAATGGTATTATCAGAACCTTAATATTTGAAGTTATTCCTGACAAACCTCTTCATGATCGGTACCATAAAGAAGGAGAGTTCCCATCTAAGCAAGGACTTCCAACATTATCCAGCACCCTCTAGCAATGTGCACAAGTCCAAGACCACAAGAAGCAGCACCCTCTGCACCCTTCACCCCGCCCTCTACAGGGTTCCAAGGATCAACACCCGTCAACCCCACAGACAGGCAAGGTCAAGGGGGCGGCACCCAGCACCCATAAAACCTATATACCATTTGATTCACTGATTTCCTCCTGTGCTGCATCTCAGATTCTCAAAAGGGAGGTTATGCCAAAGAAAAATAAAATGCCTAATTTTTTTTTATTGATGTCCAAAAATTAATTTGTACATTATTATGACCTACGATCTATGATGCAACTAATATATTGTCAAAACTCCAAATTTTCACAAAAATTTAAAATTTTTGAGTTAACAATAAATGCTAAAACCTGCGATTTACTAACAGGGACAGTTGGCATAAAAGAAACAATTAAGTAATTGGTTTCACTAAATTCTAAAATAACTTAACAGTTTATTTTTCGTAGCAAGATTAAAATATTTTTGTGTGATATTTGCTTAAGTTTACTGATTAGTTCTTTTATGTCAGTAGATGGAATCTACTTTTGAATCCAGGGCTTACTTAGCATTCGTGCTAACGCAGATGAATACTGTTTCTTACAGGTTTACAGGTATAATTGATCGAGTATATTCTAACAGATATTTTAGTGTCAGCAGTATTTTGTTCGCAATTTAAAAAGCTTAGTAAAATAAGCTGCTAAACTCTAGACAGCGCCTGTAACGTAAAAATCATTTGATTTTTCGTCAGTCTTTCAAGTAAACAAGCTTGGAAATAAGTAACGACAGTACAGCATATTTGCGACTCTAACACTAGAATCTTAGTTACAAGTATTTCTACTTTAGTCTAAGTAATTTGTAATACTTATAAACATTGTTTTTTGACAATATTTTTGCAATAGTATCTTATCTTGCCTGTATATTTATTTTCCCTTAATTTGTTTCTATAAGATACTTACAGCCTGCTATCTTTTAGACTGTAAAAACCTTCAAGTGTAAAACTATGACTATCATACCCTTCTATAAGAGCTTATGTTTACCACTACTTTATTCCCAAGTCTAACTCTGTGTTCTATTAACTTTTGCATTTAATAGGATTGTTCCTATTCCATTTATCAGTTTTACCTCTATAATTATCTTACTGTCCACTAGACACTCTGCATGAGCATAAAACCAAGTTGAGTTATACTCCCCAGTAATATCAAAGTGATGTCGCTTAAACTATGTAACAGAATTTTGTGATAATCATTCTTATCTTCAGCTTTGTACTACTACACAGTTTCAATGCTATTTAAGTTATCAGTTCATTTATATTTCGTAGATATGCATAATTGATTTGTTCGATGAACGTTCGATCTACCAAAAGTTTGTTATTATAACGTATTAAAATCTAGCCTTTAACTTCTTTTGCATTATTACAAGATACTATCTATAAGTTTAGACTTGTGATATTCCTAAGGCAAAAGGGTTTACTATGCCCAAGCTATAGTTTAACTTTGCTACTAGAGACACTATAGTCATGCAATAGTTAACATGCCCTCTTTTATAACTATACTAAACGCTTAACTTTTGACCTAATCTATAAACATAACATATATCACATAATTTTTATCTTATCAAAACAATGTTTAGAATATGGTTGTGCCACCCATTATATCATTATGGTGATGTTTATTATATGACAATATTATGTGGTTGGTAGCAAGGGTTTTATGCTTAATCCACATCGGGCTTATATTTAAGATTTATACGTGACACAATGCTTGGTCAACATAACCCTTCACGATGATAAACTTGTGATTATGTTAATATAATACACGGTGCAAATGATTAGTGATTTGGTTACGAATTAATGGGTTGACATTATGGTTTAACCCACGCTGCAAAGAACAAATAATTGATAAAATGTCTCCATGCCGGAACTATAGGACACGACCCTCGCTGCATGGATAAATTTGTGGCTATGTGGTTGAATTCTGTCCACGTCTGGAAAATATATAATGTACTGGAAACCTAACCAAACACATTCTTGGCCCATAGTTTACGCTGGCTCTAGGGATGCTTGGCTCGTCTCCCATGGCGGCCATCGTTCTCCTGGTTACCGTTGCCTTGTACCTTGACTTCGTGTTGCCTCTGTTCTCTAGTGTGTGGTTTTGATTGCTGGTTCTTTCTCTGCAATATGTGGAGTTATTTTTCCTGCTACCTTCGTCTCGCTGCCTGTGAAACCCTTCTTCCAAAGCCTGCGTAGCTTGGTGACTGCTTCGGTTTCCTTCTTGGCTCTTCATGGCTTGCCACTGTGTGAGGTTTTGAGGGTTGTTGGGTTCTCCACTGCACCATCTAAAGGTGACAGTGCTTTGTGAAGCTGTTCATTGTTCTCCTAGTGACAGGTAAATTTCATAATGAAATTTTCTTTCAATTACTGCAAGTTTAATTAGAATATTTTCAAGCTATAACACGTATAATATTTTACTGACAGTGGTTGTTGTTTGCTGTAAATGCTCGTTGCTTGCGAAGCCTATAAAAGGAATAAAAAAAACGACCCTTGCAACAGCCGTGGCTCATGGTTCAAACTCGGGTAAGCTCGTGGTTTGAAGGATGGATTCTCCCTTTATTAAAGTTAGGGTGGTCATTGGACTCGCCCAGGGTTTGGAAACCCTTTCTCGTCTTTTCACGAGTTATACTATGCTTTTTACTGTTTTACAGACTGTTTGGAAGAATATTTAAATCTAAACCCTTGATAGGGTGGATGCAATTTGTATTGTGCACAGTAAATAGTCGAAGCTTGGCTTCTCAGTCGGTTTAGGTTGTAAATTTTGTAAAAATAGTTTCGCTGTAAACTTGTTTTGGTTGTTATGAGCTTATGCTATACTTTGTGTAATTTAGGGTTTTTACCCTTCCTGAATATTAATGAAGTTTAAACTCAGTTGAGTATTTTGTAAAGGTTTTATAAATTAAATTTTAAGGCTGATACTTACAGCCGTGATGTAAATCTTGGTTGTTTGATGGAAGTCGCAAGTTAAGGTTTGACCTGTAAAAAAAACCCTTGTTCTGTTTATACTAATCTTATGATAATAATTATATTGTTTTTCTATTTTATTCTATCTGTCCTTAAAGCACTGTGAGTGGATTATTTGACTATTTAATGATGATTACATAATTTATATGAATTTGGTTATTATGTCTGTACTTGTAATGTAATAGTTTTAAGGGTTTGAACCCCGACATTTAGATGTATACTGTTATTAAAAGACTCTGTTTCTCTTGTAAATGCATTTATACAAGTTAATCAGTAATGTAGTTTATTTTTGTACATAACAATTTTAGTTAGTAGTTTTAAAAGAATTAACCTGTGTATAACCTAGGTTAATACAGTATTAAAATATTTAGAAATTACGCTCAGAACATGGGCTAGGGTTTACTCCCTTTTAACTTAAATAGGATATTAATTCATATGTTATTATCTTGTAAATTTTATGACTGTTGTACAGTTTTTCTTCAATTTGTTTTTATAAATTATTAATTTAGAAATATCAATGTTTAATGATAATAATAATATTATTTGTATGTATAATATTATTATCTATGTATGATATCTATTCTTAAGTTTATGTTGGTTCTTATTTGTATAATAATCATGACTGAGAGCAGTCTGTATTATTTGTGTTATTTATTACCATTGTTTCTGTAGACTTACTTAGAGAACAAAAATGGAAGAACTTTCTTACATGTCAGTATTCTTTATAATATTAACTTAAACCCTAAGTTACTACTATCCTTTAGCTATTAAAGCTAAGAGAGGAATATTGTCCCTTTTATCATATGATTAACTATAGTTCAGATAGATGCAGGAAGATTAGTTGTCACTTAAAGAAAAAGATAAACTATCTGTATTATTTTTACATCTTTTCTTAACATAAATTGTAACCTTCAACTGATAATACTAATTCTTCTACTTCATTGTAAAAGTACAGTTGATAGAAATAGAAACTGTGTAGAAAAATAATTTATATAGTTAAACATACTAATGTCAATCAGTAATATGAGTCTTATTCTGTACTAACATGCTATTTACACAGTCTAATTTTGACAACATGCCTACAAAACAATTTCATTTACTTTCTAGGAAAATAACTATCTACTGAGAAGTAACATTTCATTACTCTGAAACATAAATATTCGATTCATTCATATTCCTATCATACTTCATTTACTTAAACACACTACATGTGCCAGAGTACGATTTAGATTACTCCAGATGGGAAAAAACACAGGTAGGATTTATCTTTCATCACAGTACAGATTCAGTCTAGAATAACTAAGAGATTTCAACACAACATAACATAACATCATTCATTAATTGCTCACACACAGATATGAACTATAACACAAAAATTAAAAGATAATGGAACCTGTCTTTAAAGCTGGACGACAACAGCAATGGGAGGCCGTTCCTCCCTACCAACTCCTGGAGAGCGCTCAAACAGCGACTTCTCAGGACCCCCGAGCCTGTTCTGGTCTCTTTGGCTGGAACTAGGTGGAGCAATCAACAAAGTACTAGTCCTGAGACTCAATACCAACTCTGCATACTACAGTAAGATCTTTCAGCTGCAAAGCTGTACTAGATCAACTTCCTGTAGTTTACCCCTCAAACACCTTCCTTCAAATTTGTCTTTCCCAATGAATTCCTTGAAGTGCATTCACCTGAATGATTCTTCTCCTAGAATGAGCAGCCTCAGCTCTCTACATTGGGCACTTTTAATAAGATTGCCTAGGTCTTTTTGGGTTAGTTGTCATTAATTGAGCCACCTGCTCTGATCCCACTTTCTTGGGGGACTATGACCCCAAATGTAGGGAAGTTGCCACCTGCAACATAGGAAGTGTTTGAGGATGCTGCCACTTGTCTTTTTGCTCTCCACCTAGTTCCTTCCACCAACTTGACCAGTAACACTCTTTTTAACAGCTTTCCCAAACTGTTGTCTCCACTTTTATTTATTTAAAATTAAATATTCAGAATTACATTCCACATCATTGACTCTGTTGAGTTATCAATTTCCACTTAGCATTAAATTTAACATAATGTTTGGGAATAAAATCAAAATAAGATAACATTATTTTACAAAATTGGGGCATGTGACATATATTGTTAGACTTGTGAATGACTATCAATCCTTACCATTCATTCAAAACCCTAGGTTGAAACATTTTGCATGTTCAACATTCAACCATTTCCAAGCGCTTATCTTCTGCCTTCTCTGCTGCTTTGCCATTTTGTGCAACTTCACAGCAGCTATCAGTATAAAATCTTCAACTAGTCATTCACTGTAAATCACATAATGCAAGGCCAATGAAACCACCTATCACTCACACGTAAGAAATTGCAGGCTGTAAAGAACTAAAATATAACTCACAATGCATGACAAGCACAGACTAATGAAAAATGTCAACGTCCTTAAACCAGGCATTGCTGATCAGAGAACCTATGCAAGAAATTTTGAAAGGAATGAGAATGATGCCCCAACACTTACGCCTCTTCATTAAAAAAATGCTGACTGTATTAACAAGCCCTAAAATGCAATTTCCAACAATATGACTAGCAAAATGGCAAAATCACACAGTCATGCAAGTAAAACAGTGCAAAGCATAACCACGAATTGGACCTTTGACATCAAGCCATGAAGAAATATAGACAGAAACAGTAGTAAGATGCAGAGCAGAAATGCAGCAAATTAATCCAGTTTTATGTAAAACCCGGTCCATGGCAAGAGAGACCACTGACCTGCTAACTGCTGCACTGATATTTTTCACTGCATTATGAAATAATACACAAAAAGCAGGTTCAACCTGACACAATTAACCAGTTCGCTTATTGCAACAGAGGTCCACCTGTTTAAAACAGACATAATTTTAAGCCACCTGAAACTATGCCACCATAAACTATATCACAATAGATAAAAGAGACTCGTACATCTTGATTACGTACTCAGTCAAGCACCCATAACTACTGACAAGACAGGTGAACATCCCATGCAGAGAACTGGATTTTTTTTCCTTTGACAAAGAAGACAGGGCTACCCCAATAATTAGTAGCAACCTGATTAATTAATCTTCTCTGTTAATTCACTATAAAATCTACTATGTCTCTTTCAATTGGACACTTGGCAGCGGGAACATGTGCACTCTGTGCCACTTGAGCTTCTGAATTAATAGTGAATTGCGTGTTGTCAATGAAAATATTATCCCATATCATCATGTCGTCCATATCAGTCCAGCCCAGATCATCCTCTTCAAATCTGGTATCAATACAAATCTCAGACTTGTGGTCTAAATCCGGGGAAGCCGTTATCAGTTCCTTAGAGGGCAGTCCAGCCCCAGTCTCAGATTCTAACTCGTGAGGCAGTAGATGCATTGTGGAATCATTGAGATCTACAAACCCATCTGCAGTTAATCCCTCTTTGATCAGCCCATCTTGAGAACTGAGCCCCCCATGGTCAGCAGCAACTAATCCATCTGGAACTAACCCATTTGCCGCCAATTGAGGAATGTAATGCATGCCCAAACGTCTCCTTTTCCTGGTGCCAAGTTGTCTGCTGTGAAGCATCTGATCAATCAAACCAGGATTCTCCATAACTCTAGCCAAGAAGGAAATCATCTCCTGGGGCCTCTTCTCGGTCACCTGCAGGCGCTTGTTCATAACCTCAAGCTCCCGATCAGTGTCCTCCTGTTTCTTTCTCAATTGCCCAAGATCCTGAATAATCAAGTCGTTATCCTGCTTCAGTCTCTCCACTTCTCTCAAATCATATAGTTCACAAGTACCTTCATTACTAGACTCAGAGGAGGAGGACGTGATAAGTCCTTGAAGGAAATGCTGCTGCTGCTGCTGAGATTGAGTAGCCTTCTTGCGATGAATAGTATTCAATAAGTGTTTCTGCCCTCGCAGAAATCCCTCGTTTGCAAACTCCCATCTGTCTGGGTCCATCTTGCGAAATCCCTGCACCATAAGAGGAATACTAAAAAGAATCGGATTCAAATTTTTGCACACCCAGGTGCATTCTAGATTCTACAACCCAGGTGAAGGTGGTAGTGGGTGAACATCAACTCTGTGTGTATCTCCCTGTGTATTAAATGTATTGAACATTATCACTACCCAAATTCATCAAAATTGGGATATGTGTATTGAATATGATGACTACCAAAATTCATCTAAATTGTTGTCTGTGTCCCTGTGTTTTGAATGTATTGAAGATGAACACAATCCAAATTCATCTTAATTGGGTTATCTGTATTGAATATGAACACCACCCAAACTCATCTAATGTGGGGTCTGTGTATTGAATGTACTGAACTACCCAAATTCATCTAAATTGGAGTCTGTGTCACTGTGTGAATATGAAGCCTGCCCAAATTCATATAAATTGGGGTTTGTGTCCCTTTGCATTGAATATGATGCCTACCCAAATTCTTCCAAATTGGGGTCTGTGCCCCTGTGTGTGTTGGATGTATTGAATATGAGCACAGCCCAAATTCTTCCATATCGGGGTCTGTGTCCCTGTGTGTGTTGAACGTATTGAATATGAGCACTACTCAAATTCTTCCAAATTGGGGTCTATATCCCTGTGTACTCAGTGTACTGAATATGAGCACATCCCGAATTGATCTAAATTGGGATGGGATATGCATTTCGAGGATGCTAAGCTCGTGGTGACACATATAGCTCAGGTATCAAATACTGAAACTGGCTACTGAGGTATCAAATATTTTGGAACTTGGGATCAAATTCAGACCCGGATTTAGATGATAGGTAATGTAACAAGTATTTTGGAACGGTCTAAGCCCCTGTCAGGCCCAGATTTAGATGGATTCAGGTTTAGAATAAATTTTATGAATTTAACTAGATACTCACATATGTGTTGAGTTGGCGTACGAAGCTCGAGAAATTGCAGTGCTTGAAGTATCGGGGTAGCAAATGCTGGGAGAACTGGTGGGGATCCTTCACTATGAAGCTGTTGTTGCCTGCACTCCATGAAACCACAAAGTCCGTGCTGGGATCGTCCACCATTTCATACGTTTTCGTGATAAAAGGCGTCGAGCAGCTATCAGCAGAAACCATTCTTCTGGAATGAGTGAATGAATATTCAATTCAAACTTATCTGACTATGATCGGGAAATTTGTTGCCGGGTTTTGGATTTTAAGGCTGATGAAGAGACTTCCGGTAAGTTCGAGATATTTGTTGAAGAGAATATATTTGAAAAGGGAAGATATTTTTGTGGATAGTTAGTGTTCCCGTGTTGTCTAGATATTCACCGACAGAAAAGAATCGAAGGTTCGTTTCCCAGAAGGAGACCGAGAAATATTTTCTGTGATTTCTAGAAGATGATGGATACGATCTACCCAAGAAATCGATCATGTTGAGTGGTCGTTGTATCAACCTTCAACGTGGGATGTGTCCACATGTCATGCTTTTGGTGGAAATGTATGCTTCCAATTGTCATTTATGGGTGACAACTCCGAATTTCTTTACATTTAGATTATTTTTAAGCCATAATTCCATGTTGAAACTCATTAGTTATGTGGGATTTTATTTATATTTATTTATGCTTTTATTATGTCTATAGTTGTTCATCAACAAGGTCTTGTCCTCATCTCTCACATCTACCAGCATTTCAATCAAGCGCTGAAGCAAGGGTTCCCTAAACCTTGGACTCAAAACCTCATTATCCCTATTTTTAAAAGTGGGGATACAAATAACCCCTCTAATTATCGGACAATTATGATTAGCCCTCTCTTAGCCAAGTTATATGGTATTATTTTGGAAAAGAAGATCAGCATATGGCTTGAAAGTGAAGGTAAGAGGGCTAAAGGGCAAGTGGGTTTTAGAAGGCAGCACTCAACAACGGACCACCTCTTTACGCTTAGGATAATTGTGGAGGAATGTCGTAATGATAAATCCAATCTCTTGTGTTGCTTTGTGGACTTTAGAAAGGCTTTCGATACAGTTCCTAGAAATAACTTATGGAATAGATTAGAAGAGCTAAAGGTTCCTTTCGAGTTGAGAGCTGCCACAATAAAGTTGTACGAGAATGTCATTGCTAAGTTTAAAATCAACGAGGGGTGATCGAAAGATATTAAGTGTAATATTGGAGGTAAACAAGGTTGGCCCCTCTCCCCTACCCTTTTTGGCATTTACATCGATAAGCTAGAAGGTTGTTTAGAGGAAGCAGGCTGTGCTAGCACAATCTTAGCTGGAATAGTCATCATCCTTTGTTAATATATTTGTAACTTCGGAATGTATCCACTTGTATATCTTATGTATTGTACCCCGATGTTTATTCTGGGAAGTATCTATAATGTAATTGAGTCATGTTATGCCCCGATGTTCCGATCGGGAGATTCAATAATGTAAACAAGTCATTGAGGTTAACCCTCCCTTGTAAGGCGGGGCAATAGTCCCCACAATTGAGTTAAGGTTAACCCTCCTTGTTGATCGGAGGGCAAAGTCCCCACAGTTGTGGGGCACTAGGGTTATTAGACTCTCATAGAGATGTCGGCCCTGGTAAGTAATTGTTAAGTGGGGCCGACTTGTTGGAGTGGACTTTAAGTGAACGAAAGACTATAAATAGAGAGTGAGCCTCTCTATTTATAACACACACACTCACTCAACTGGGATGCATAAGTGAGAGAGAAGAAGTTGGGATCAGAGAAAGAGACAACTGCTGTCGAAGATCATCTTTATGTTTTCGGGTTTTACTTTTGCTATTGCTGCTCATTCTATCTCTGAGGAAGTTGCAGGGTTTTCTCCTTTATTGTTTCCCCGAGGAAAATTCTTTGTGTCTCTTGTCTCTTGTGATTATTGTTGTGCATGTTATTTTCTCAGATAAGATCATATTGCTTAAATGATAAAAATATAACATGGTATCAGAGCTAACTTGCGAAGAAGACACTGTGCAGCTGCAGAAGCTGGGCTTCTTACTTTTTGGGTCTCTCTCAACAATCCATCAGCAAAAGAAGGCTAGGCTAACTCTCCATTGAAGGGCGCATCTTTCTGTGGAAGCAGAATTTGATTTCGAGCATTTTCAGTTTTTGGTGCGGGAAAGTAGGGCCTTTTACAGAAGAGGACTTTTTGAGTAAGCCTAGCATAGGATTGTTCTCCTCATCAAAATCGAATTTTAGAGACCTGGGTTGAGATTTTTGGTTGGGTGAAACTCTGGGAAAGTCAAACCCCAGTTTGACCCCAAGCCTGAAAAACCCTAAAATACTGAAACTAATAGTTTTGGTAGATTCACTATATCTCAAGATTGGAGAAGGATCAGGTGACAAAACTTTCATAGGTCGAATATGAATTCTCGATGTACACTATGTCCAAGTTTCGGCCTCAGATTCGCTATATTCTAGGAGATATGATTCCTCCAAGTTAGGGTTCCAACTTCTCCCATGATTCCTCGCCAAACATGAAACCTAGGGAGAATTGCTATATCTTGGGCTACGAAGGTCCAAATGAAATTTCTCAAGATATTCCAGAAAGGGCACGAACTGTAATTTATGTGGTAAAAGCTTCAGACCCCGAAGATAAAACATTGACACGTGGAAGTCCGTACAACTTTACTATGTTGAAAAGTCCTGAAACGGGTCACCTTGGGAAAATGCTCATAAGTCCCAATTGGTGAAACCAATCCTGATAAAACATATGGTGTTTGAACAAGGACAGACAAGGCTACCTTAGTACGACATTTGAGACACAAAGGAGCAGTACTTGGAGAGATACCTCAGAAACGGTATCAGGCATTTCTGTAGAAGAAATTGGTAAACTAGGGCTTCCCGTTCCGGGAGCTTCCCTCCACTGTTTTCAGAAAATGAGTACATTGGACAGCTCACCTTGAAGAGGTCTATATTTCTATCCAATCAGATTTAAAATATTCCAAGTTTTGAAAATTAGACTTTCTCTGACAAACCCTAGATCAGCCAGCTCCGGAACCAGGATGGACACCTCAAATCAGTAAGATCTAATATTTTGTTATTTACAGTTGAGGTTCTCATTTCAACATGACTAATCACACCAGCTTGATGACAAGCTTGGTGAGGCTGACAACTTCCAAGCATGGAAGTATAGGATCTCACTAGTTCTTGAAGGAAATGAATTGGACACCTACATAAGTAGAGAGGTTCCCATTCCAGAGGGAGATGAGGCTAAAAGCCTTACACAAAAAGAACTTGGTCAAAGCCAAGAAGATCATTGTTGATTCAATCACGAATCACCTTATACCACAAGTGTCTTCCCTAAAGACACTGAAAGAGATGTTTGATTCCTTGACCAAGATATTTGAAGGGAAGAACATAAATCGAAAGATGACTTTGAGAAAACAATTGAAGAATGTGAAGATCCAGAATGCAAAGACCATACAGTCATACTTTACAAGGGTCTCTCAAATCAAAGAACAACTTGAAGCGGTAGAAGAAGAAGTGGAGAATGCAGAAGTTGTGATAACCACCTTGAATGGCCTCCTCGGATCATGGGATTCATTCATTCAAGGAATGTGTGCCAAAAGGAAGTGATTATTTTCAGCAGACTCTGGGAAGAGCACACACAAGAAGAAGCTCGACTCATAATAAGAGAAAAGAAGATGGAAGCAACTGAAGATCAAGTTCTCACCATCCAAAGAAGATCCCTCAAGCGATGAGGAATATGAATAACTCAACTCTTGAAGAACCTCTTATCCATCTTAGCATTTGGATAAGAAACGATTCTATTATGAATGAAGAAGATGATGAAGCTGAAGGCTCAAGAAGGAGTCTACCCACGAAACAAATAAAGATAAGTATTCAATTGTCATTTCATGATATTGTTTTTGTTATGCATTTGTTTATATTCAGCTGATGTATTATGCATGATAGAATGTTTGCATTAATGACAGTATACTACTAATATGCATGTGATGGGTAAGTAGCTCATGGTGCTATACAACTCTCCATTGCTACTTATCGAGAATGAAACCTCTTTGTTGACATATTGGATTAGTGCACAATCTCAATGTTGTCCTGGTAGAGATAGAAGGCATCTAGAAAGTTTCTGTGAGATATGGATGAGTGTTGTATTGGATAAAATAGTTGCATGATTATATCTTTATGCATAAGAATTTACCATTATGAAATGTTCCTAATCATACAACTGGTGCATTTGACTTGTAGGAAAGATCGCGTACAATCGCCTACAAGAAAAGAAGGACGAGACTTGTTCTGAAGAACATGTGATGACAGTTCAAGATTCACTCTAATAATCCAAAATGAAGAATGATGTCTAGGATGTAGCACCGAGACATGAAGGGAAGTTTGTAGTTCCATCATGCAATAGATGGAAACATCGTGGGATACAAGGAAAGATTCGTAGCACGAGGCTTCTCACAGAAAGAAGACATAGACTACGAAGAGACATTTGCAGCCACTGGAAGTTAAGACACATGATAGACAGACTCATGTGTGCAAATTAAAGAAGGCCTTGTACGAGCTCAGAAGACACCCATGGGACAACACATACATGAGGAGCTTGAAGATCATCTAGAGTGATGAAGATCTTAACCTTTGCTACAAGATTGAAGATGAAAGCCTATAGATGATGACAAGCTCATAGATGGGTGCGAGAAGAACGCTTTCAAAGATAGAGGATCTTGATATCCAGTGGCCCTAGATGGATACATAGAATATTAGTAGCAGAGGAAGCTACTTGTCACTCTAGTACAGAATGTTTCAATGCATAGAGTACGAAAGGAAGAGGGAGAATCATGCTCTACTTTAGAGGGAGTGACTGCAGAAGATCCTGAGGTTTGACATGGTACGACAAGATGGATAGCTTACTGATGACTCTAGGCTTTATTGAGAGTAAAGAGGATTCCAACCTTTTCTTCAAGGTTGAAGGTGGAAGACCAGTGATGCTCCTGTTATATGTCGATGACTTGTTTCTGACATAAAAGAGGAACTCATTAAAGTTTCAAGAAGGAGACTTGCTACCGAGTTCGAGATGAAGGACTTGGATATGATGCATTACTTTCTAGCCATGGAGGCGTGGCAGAGTACAGATGGAATATCCTTGGGACAAGGGAATTATGCAGTAGAGATCCTGAAGAGGTTCGGGATGATGAACTGCAAGGCCATGACCACACCTATGGAATCGAACCTGAAGCTATTGAGTGATGATTCATCAGAGATGATTGATGCTACGATGTATCATCTGATGATTTGTTCCTTGATGTACCTGACGAATACGAGACCAGATATTTGCTTTGCTGTGAACACATTGAGACATGTTCACTTGATGGTTACAAAGCATGCAGTAAGGTACCTGAAGGGTACAGTTGAGTATGGGCTCAAGTATGATACGGATCTGAAGATTAACCTGGAGGGTTATGTGGATTCAGATTGGATAGGCAATTCCATCGATAGGAAGAGCACTTCAGGGTGTTGCTTCAGTATGGGATCGGGTGTGATCTCTTTGTTTAGCAGGAACAGTCTTGCATGGCACTGAGTACATGTGAAGCAGAGTATATCGCAGCTTGTTCAGCTAGTTGTGAGGCAGTATGGCTGAGAAAGCTACTATCTGATTTGTTTGATCTCCAGTTAGATGCTACTTGTATATATTACGACAACCAGAGTTGTGTGAAGTTGTCAGAGAACCCGGTGCTCCATGACAAGTCGAAGCATATCGAGATCAAATATCACTATATCAGGGATATGGTGTAGAGAGGAATAATGAAGCTCCAATATGTTGCGACAGACGAGTAGATAGCTGATGTGTTGACCAAGCCATTGGTCAGGGTGAAGTTTGAGTACTTCAGGGAGAAGCTTGGTGTTCTCCAAATCGAGGTTCCTTACAAGGGGAAGTGATGAGTCCGTGAGCCATTCTGACATGGTGAGAGGATTGGTTCCTTCCATGGTCAGATGTAAGTGCAGAGATGCTCTGATATGATTGTGGGTTGTGTTACCACATGATCAGTGTAGATCCATTCTGATGTGATTGAGGGATGTGTTCCCACATGATCAGATATAAGTGTTGAAGGCCATTCTCTGGGAGAATGGAGGCACCTGGTCAGTTACCAGGAATACTTAGCCTAGAGATGAGAGCCATTCTGATGTGATTGAGGGATGTGTTCCCACATGATAAAATATAAGTGTTGAAGTCCATTCTATGGGATAATGGAGGCACCTGGTCAGTTACTAGGAATAATCAGCCTAGAGATGAGAGCCATTCTGATATGACTGTGGGATAGATTCCCACATGATTAGTTGTAAGTGCAGAGCCCTTCCATGGATGGTAGTAGTTGTGTCCTACCATGCCACTGGTTGTAAGTATTGGGCCCTTCCACATATGATAGTAGGTGTGTCCTATCATGCTGATGATTGTAAGTGCTGGGCCCTTCCACAGATGATAGTAGGTGTGTCCTATCATGCTGATGGTTGTAAGTGTTGGGCCTTTTCACAGATGATAGTAGGTGTGTCCTATCATGCTAGTGAATGTAAGTGCTGGACCTTTCTGGCATGGTTCTTGGATGTGTTCCTCCCATGGTCGGATATACGTGCTGGGCCTTTTTGACATGGTTCTTGGATGCGTTTCTCACATGGTCATATATGAGTGTTGGGCGTGCCTTTCTGACATGTATGTTGGATGTGTTCCTCGCATGGTCAGATGTAAGTGTTGGGCGGGCCATTCTGACTTAGGGTCAGATATAAGCACTGAAGAAGACCTACTTGGAGGCTAGTCCTACAACCAGCATGAAAAAGGAATTGCTCTATAGAAATTCCTATGACAAGAAGAATCGAGAGATAGCACTTGTGATGATGATCCAGTAGAGATGATCCAGATCCAAAGATGATCCAAATTCAATGATTTTCCAAATCCAGTGATGATCCTGATCCAGTGATGATGACCCAGTGATGATCTCGATCCAGTGATGATGACCCAGTGATGATCCAGATCCAGTGATGATGACCCAGTGATGATCCAGTGATGGTCCAGATCCAGTAATGAACATGACTTGATGTTGATCCAGATGATACAGAGAAGAAGACTTGTGCTGATAAATTGTGTCAAGAAAATACCTTCCTAATTAAGAGCGAGTGTTGATGTATTTGTAACTTCGGAATGTATATCTTATGTATTGTACCCCGATGTTTATCCCAGGAAGTATATGTAATGTAATTGAGTCATGTCATGCCTCAATGTTCCGATCGGGAGATTCAATAATGTAAACAAGTCATGTAAAGTCATTGAGGTTAACCCTCCATTGTAAGTTGGGGCAATAGTCCCCACAATTGAGTTTAGGTTAACCCTCCTTGTTGATCGGAGGGCAAAGTCCCCATAGTTTTGGGGCACTAGGGTTATTAAACTTTCATAGAGATGTTGAACCTGGTAAGTAATTGTTAAGTGGGGCCGACTTGTTGGAGTGGACTTTAAGTGAACGAAAGAATATAAATAGAGAGTGAGCCTCTCTATTTATAACGCATACACTCACTCAACTGGGGCGCATGAGTGAGAGAGATGAATTTGGGATCAGAGAAAGAGACAACTATTGTCGAAGATCATCTTTATGTTTTCGGGTTTTACTTTTGCTATTGCTGCTCATTCTATCTCTGAGGAAGTTGTGGGGTTTTCTCCTTTATGGTTTCCCCGAGGAAAATTCTTTGTGTCTCTTGTCTCTTGTGATTATTGTTGTGCATGTTATTCTCTTAGATAAGATCCTACGATCATATTGCTTAAATGATAAAAATCTAACATCCTTCTTCTCTATGCTGATGATATTGTTCTTCTCGCAAGGTGCCCTTCTGATCTTGGTAAGCAACTAAGACTTCTTAAGGATTTTTTCTCTACCATGGGCATGACTGTTAACACTGACAAAACAAAAATTATGATTATTAAATCTAAGAAGGACACTTATGCCAATTTTATGTATGACAATAGCAACTTGGAGGAAGTGTCTTCTTACAAGTACCTAGGAATTGATATCCATCACAAGCTCAACTGGAACTATAGCATTAATAAAAGGATTAATGGAGGGTGGAAAGCTTATTTTGGTCTTGAAAATAATTGTAAAGCAGCAAACCTTGTGATGTGGGATAAAAAGAAGCTCATCTTTGAAACTTTAGTCACTCATGTTATCTTGTATGGGTGTGATGTTTGGGGTTGCAGCATCTCTAGTGAGTCCTGGAGAAAGATTGAGCAAATCCAAAAGCATTTTATAACGTATAACCTCAAAATTAAAAGCAATACACCCTACCCTATTCTCCTTATAGAAGTGGGTCTTTCCCCTATTGAGAGCCTAGCTATGGCTAGGCTCCTATTGTACAAGCACACAATCAATAACATGGGAGACCATAGACTTCCTAAGCTAGCTTTAAATTCCAGCCAAAACCACCTAAGGATCAAGCGGGGTTGGTATAAAGATACCAGGGCCTGGTTAAACCTTTGGGAGATCGACGAAAATGTTGTTTTGCAAAATATTAATAACATTAAAAATTTTGTTACTTCTAAGTTTAAGGAGAAAATGTGGTGTGAAAAAGATTTAGAGGCTAAAATAAAGTTAAGATATTATAAGGAGATCATCAACCCTACTCTAGAAGATCAAAAGTATCTCTCTGTTTTGACTAGTTCAAAGAAAAAAATTAATATAGCCAAGATTAGAATGAACTCTCATGAGCTACATAGTGAAACAGGTCGTTGGGCAGTTCCTAAAACACCAGGGGTGGAAAGGATCTGCCACCTCTGTGAGAATATGAACATTGAGGATGAAAATCACTTCCTCTTAGAGTGCCCTGTGTATGCCCACATTAGATCTTAGTTTCATAATCTTTGTTGCAATCCCGACCTTCCTAGCCTTTTAACCTGTCAAAATTATAGTGATCTCGGGACGCTTCTCTCCATGCTCTTTGAGCATAGAAGTACAATTTTAAAACAAACTAAATAATTTGTTTTCTTTAGGTCCGACAGACCAATTTGGTCTCAGGGGACGTTAACCATCATCATCATCATCATCATATTTCGTATCTGGGATTTTATTTTATTTATATTTGTTTTATTAGGTTGATAGGTCTTTATTATATTCATAGGCATTTAGATATTATTTCATATTTTGGACTTGCTTGAGCAGGTTAACAAGATTAACCCAAGTGTAACAAGTGTACAGCAAGAATTCATTTCATGGTAATTGTATCTTGTTATGCTTGAATGCAACTTGATTAAGATTTAAATAAACTTTAGTTAAAGGGTGGTTAAAGAAAGGGGTGACAATTTGTTTTTGTTTTTTCATTAAATAGTATTTGTTTTTATTAATATTAAATAGTATTTGGTTTGTGTTTATATTAACTCTAACAATCTAGTATGAATAATGGATATAAAATTTTATATTTTAGCCTTTGTTTAATGGCTAGCTATCTTCACAAAACTAAGTGGTTGGTTGTTCCTATCTGTATTCACTGTTCACTTTACTTGTGGTTGTGCTAGTATTTGTCATTTTGGGCTTCATTGAGCAGACTAATCTAGGTGTAACAATGTATAGTCGAGATTCATTTCATGGCGCCTATATTGTTATGCTTAAATGTATCTTGATTAAGATATAAATGAACTTAGTTAAATGATTAACTAGAACCATTCAATGAAAGTTTTTATGACCACGAGCCAAGCGAAGGCTCTGCAACTTGTATGCATGAATTGACAACGAAGGCTCCAACCAGGCGAAGGCTCTGCTACCTGCATGCTTGAATCCAGCCAATTGAATAACTTGAATCGACGACGGATTGCTCTGCAACCTACATGCATGTGCATTGGCCCGGTTTTGATTGTGGGGCAGTGTGCCAGAAGAGCCTGCCGGTGGATCCAGCTAGGGAGATCGTGTCGCATTTGATTCTCTGATAGGAGTAGATTCCTGCCTATCATGTTCTCTCTTTGTTCTAAACCATCGACTTCATGATGAGTGCATGCATCAATTTGCGATATGCATGCATGATGTGATTCGGATCGGTTCATTGGAGTGTAGTGGGAGCCAAATCTGGGATTGAAAGGAGGTCCCTAGCCAATGGGGACTGAGGAGGGTGGACCGACCTCTGCTCCTCTTTTGGAAGTATTTGAGAAGCTTATCGTCGAGCAAAACAAAAATATCTCTAAGGGAGCCCCTCTGAAGTTAGTCAAAAGGATCAAAGATGTTCTGGTTGTTTCTCTACCGCCAGAGGACACAATCCAGGTGACTCTCTCATTGGCAGAGCGGGCATTGATTGGGAAATTCACTGGACTCTGACCATCTCCAAAAACCACTGAGAGTTGGATCCAAAGGATCTGGAGACCCTTAATCTCGAAAAATGTAGCATCTTACTCAGTTGGGAGAGGTTACTTCTTATTTTACTTTGAAGCTAAGGAGGACAAGAAACTAATTTTTCGAAACGGGTCCTATTTCATGGGACCACAAGGCCTTTACCTGAATAATTGGACACCGAAATTTGATCCTGAGGCAAACATTCCTAAGGCTGTCCAGTTTGGGTTAGGCTCCCAAACCTCCCAATGCATTACTGGAATCCAAATTCGCTCAAAGCAATTGGGAATACGTTGGGAAGGTATATTGATATGGCAAGCCCAAAATATCAATATGCATGTGCTCGCATCTGCATAGAGGTGGATCTAGAAGCCAGATTACCGGAGGCAATCAAGCTCATAGTAGGGAACTGGTACCATTTTCAAAAGCTGGACTACGAGCAACTCCCATTCAAGTGCAGAGGGTGCCATGGATACGGGAATTTATTTTGTAACTTCCCACAAAAGCAAGAGGACCCACAGGGAAAAGAGGATGGATGGCAACCAACAAAGAAGAACAAGACTAAAGAAAAAAGTGGAGAAATGCAAAGGAAAGAAGGGGGTAAAAATGATCATAGCAAAGCCTCACTGAAAGATAAGGCCAATGAGAAGCAGAGTGGTACTAGTGTTATAAAGGAGAAACCCTGCAATGGGGAGGAGAAGGATCCTGGAAAATAAGTTATCTTACCAGATCTGTCTGAGAAAGACAATCTAGTCCAGTCAGATTCAGGATCAGAGGCAATAAAAGAAGGGGGAAACCAGGAAAAGTCAGAGGAGGAAACCGATTCTGAGGAAGAGGAATAAGAGAAAGGGGAAATCGAGATGGCTACCCCAAGCATGAAGAAGGCAAGCGGAATAAAATAAACTAAGGAGGTGCGCGAGCAAGCCACCTACAAATATAAATAGCAAGGCTCCCAATCAACCTTGGAAAAACTTCTCCAAAACACCAGAAACACTCGGCAACAAGGGAAATTCCAGAAGGGGATGCCCTCATCCGCTAAAAGTAAGTAATGAAGGTCCTCTCCTGGAACTGTAGAGGCCTGGGAAGAAAGTGCAAGGAAGAAGCTATTAAATATTTGATAAGAATAGCCCAACTAGACATCTTAATGATCCAGGAGACCAAGATGGAGAAAGATACATTTCTCTAGGTAAGTGCAAACTTTTGGAAGAAAGGAGGAAGAACTGCAGTCAACTCAAGGGGTGCCTCCGGAGGAATAGGTAGACTTTGGTATGATCATAAATATGACTTTTTCGATACCAAGCATAGCCCTCATTGGATACTTACTACGTTGTTGTAGAAAGAATCTAATACCCAGGTAAGACTCTTCAACATTTATGTGCCTGCTGCTTATGCTGAAAAAAAATTGTTGGAATCTCATTCGAGATGAAAGAAGTAATCTACTAGGAAATGTCATCCTAGCCAGAGACCTAAATATCATCTTAAATCAAGCTGAAAAGAGAGGAGGTTCAGTGGTCAGAGATCCTATTAGGGAGCAATTTGATGACATAATTCTAGATTGGGGTCTATCAAACATCATTCCAGCCAAAGGGAAATACACTTGGAATAACAAGATATTGGGGCCAGGGCACATTGCTGCCAGGATGGATTGATTTCTGGTCCAAGACTCCTTTCTCCTTTTGGGAGTGAACTCTTCTTCCAAAACCCTAGCGTTTGGAGGATCGGATCATAAACCTATCTTGCTCGAGATGAGGAAAGACTAGAACCTTGGCCCTATTTCTTTTCGCTTCAGTCCTTTGTGGGTCTCACACAATGACTTCAGGAATATTGTGTTGATGCATGGACTGTTTCGGTTACGGGATTTCCATTTTACATATGGGAAGAAAAACTGTGTAGAACTAAGAGGGCGCTCAAGAAATGGGAAAAAAATTTAGAAAATCCAAACCAAAAAAAGATAAAGTTGTGCTGATGCTTGAGGCCCACCAGATCACCTTGGAAACTAGAAGGATCACTGAGGAGGACCAAAAAAAAGAAGTTAAACTGCAACAAGAGCTTCTCTATTCCTGCAGACAGGAGGTTGCACTTGGGAAACTGAAAGCCAGATGTCTCTAGCTCCAAGCAAGAGATCGTAATTCTAGGTTCTTCCATAAACAGGAAGAATCAAGAAAACATTTGAAAGCGGTGCATGAAATACAATTCTAGGATAATGTTATTCATGAGTTTGAAGAGATCAAAATTGAATTCACTCACCACTTCAGTACAATTTATTCAGCAGAGGCTGGCATCATCGCTGATAGTGAGATCTTGGATTTAATTCCAAAAATCGATAAAAAAAAGACAACGACAGGCTGATTAAGAGAATCATGATTGAAGAGCTGAAAGATGTTGTGTATGATATGAAGGATGACAAGGCACCTGGCCCTAATGGTTTCAACGCAACCTTCATCAAATCATGCTGGGAAATTATTCAGAAAGACTTATTCAAAATGGTGACAAAATCTCACATATATGACAAAATAGGTGGAAGCACAAATTCAGCTTTTCTTACACTTATACCCAAAGAGAAAGATGTGAACTCCTTTGACAGATTTCACCCAATTTCCCTATGTAATATTGGATACAAGATTATTACCAAATTAATGGCTAGAAGGTTAAAAGAAATGCTACCCCATATCATTCTAGAGAACCAAGGAGGTTTTATTAAATCCAGGATAATCTGGGATAATATAATCCTAGTCCAAGAGGCAATTCACTCCAGCCTGAAGAATGGAGAAAAAGGTATGGTGGTGAAGATTGACTTAGCCAACGCATTTGACAGAGTCTCTCATCCCTTTCTCCTCAATGATATGGAAAGATATGGCTTTGATCCAAGCTTCATCGGTTGGGTCAAAGCCTGCATCAGTATGCCTTGGATTTCCCCCCTTATCAACGAAAGAGCGGCTGGTTTCTTCCAAGCCACGTGAGGATTGATGCAAGGTTTCCCGCCAAAGATAATTTTAGGGGCGAAATTTATCCCATGGGCGAAATTTAAGGGGTTTCAAATTTTTATTGGGCGAATTTGTTATATAGTAATGTTTTTTTTATTATGTTTAGCCCACATTTTATTCAATTTTTTTTTATGCACGGATAATTAGCCCAAGCCTATTTACTAGGGGTAACGAAAAAAAATGGTTTTCGTCCATCAAAATTCGAGCTACGACTCTCCATTCACCCCAATTTTCTAAGAATGGAGATTCCTTGGAGAAACTTAGCCCTTCCGATTTGGTCTGAATTAGGTTTCCACTTGCATTCGCCGCCACATGAAGCATAGATTTTTTATGGGCTAAATCACCCCGATTTTCAGGAATATTAGTTACAGGGAATGATTCATCACTATATAAATCTTCTAGATGATATTACTAGATTGATTACTCGATTGAGAATTAATAGCTTCGCTTGAACCTTCTATTGACAAGTTTTAGTTAATGAGCCAACCATTTTCAAGAGTTCGTGTTCCATCTATTTTAATATATCCTTGGATTGAAAAATGATCAGGTATGTTTCTAGAGTTGAAAAGGGCACACATTTAAATCTTCACCCTCATTTTTTTCTCTTTTTCCTCTTTTTTCTAGGTATTTTTTAACCTTATGACACTTTTGTTGCTCAATCTGAACCCTTTTCCAAGTCCAAGCACTGTCAAGTTGAATATCAATATCGATTGAAATTGAAATATTTAACTTTAGTTTTGTCTGCATATCTTCATTTAGGTAAAACCGATCACAATTTTTAATTTTACTTCTTCAGCATTGTAGAGTTTTTGTAGCATGGTCCATTTCAATTTCTAAGATCCTTGGAAGATATGGTTATTAGCTAGTATAATTTGAATATATGTTTGATGTGGGTTTATCAATTTTGATAAATCATGATCGGTCTAGAAAATCCTAATGAAATTCATCTTTATATCAAAACAAATCTCTGGAAGAAGACTCATGTGACCACATCTTTCTTAAAAATAGTGATTTCGGATATCATTGAGTATATTTTAATGATTGCATATCGATTATATACAAAAAAAACTCAATGATTGAAATTTTGTTAGTGCCATTGCAGACCAATATCTTATTGTTATGTAAGTGCTAATTGTAAGAGAAAATTGATATGATCTCTTTGTTGCTACTTGGGCTCCCTAAAGTTGTCTTCTAGTGTCAATCATATCGGTTAAACCATAGGAAGATATTTTTTCCAAGATACTAGTGATAAGATATATTATGTATAATATTTAAGTGTATTTGCAATTTTGCATCTAATCTTATTTCAAGCAAGACTCAAATTTGAGTACCTGTAATCCATTGCATCTAATCTTATGAAGTCCAAGCGGTTTCTAATTTCAGACCAAACTCCACCCTCTCCATGATGAACATTTAAAAAATGGAAAAGAGTTTTTTCCTTTTCTATGTTCTAGAAACACCACCTAGGGTCATTAGAGGTATCTTTTATGTAAGTTGTTTTCAATTAACGTCTTATTTATGCAACATATACAGTGAAGGTCACTCCTTTCATCCATCAAAGAGGCTACCATAATTTTCCCCATAGCCTTTCTTTTGGATTGAAACACTTTTTCCTAAGGCCTATTGATATGTAAGGTTAACTACATTTTGTTGGTATCGTCCAGGAGGCAGTCTCTGCTCTATTCTATTCTTAAAGCTTGAATACCATGATTTCTTGTTATCTATGGATTCAAACCAATTAGACACACATACATTATGAGCTTGTTATGTGCTTACTATATTATGCAAATATTGTAGGCATCTAATACTCATATTCCATGATGAAGTTGGATAAATGTAACACTATTTCCATTACAGGTGAATTACAGATCCTATTAGGAGTAGTAAGCTGGTTTCCATTGCTTGTAATACTCATATCATGGTTGTTCTATTCCCATTGATTATGCTCTAAGAAGTGATAACAATGATGCTACTTCCAATTGATTATTCTTTACAGGTTCATGTTAATTAGAAAATATACATGATTCTGATCGATTAGGTAGATTACAAGAACATAGATAATGACAAGCAAATACACTCTCATATAATAAATGTTGACTAGTAACCTATTACCATTGATTCCTTATTATGGAGATATTGATACAAAAATCGTGTTTGGATTAGTAGCATGCAAGTATTGTGGTTCATAAAACACTTTACAAGACGGTTATAGTCATTACATGCTTTCTCATAGTGATATCCTTATTACTGTAATCATATTAGTTTCCATAATCTGTGAAATTGTGTTATCAACCATAACTAGTAAATTGTGATTATTATGGGAATACCTATGTGTTAAAAGTTGATTATACTTTACTAAACATGTAGTATTTGATAAGTTTAGACTCCTTGTAATATGATCTCATTGACTAGTATATCAGGCTTATTCAAATCCCTTGTGTTATAAGGTCATGTTATGTGTATTCATATTACAACTTATATATTAGGGGAATATTGGTCATTACTTATGATTCCATGACAAAAGGTGATACTAGTGATATGTACTCGTACTGATTGAATACCATACCTATGTGTGATCTGCTTGCATTCAAGTATCCATGTCACATGATTCCTTGTAATCACCTATGTTCTAGGTTCAATCGTGAATCAAAATGTGCATGCTCACCATATCTCTGTCTCAATTCCTGGCCTATCTGAGAGTATCTGTGAGATACCACATTAACTAATATGCTTATCAACTGTTGTTATTATGATTATTTTTATGATTTTTAACAAACTTTTTAGCCGGTGAAGTTGATGGATCACATGCAACTCCACTTTTATTTAAGCAACCACATTCTCAATGTGGCTAACGTGGTCTACAATGGCCTTAGTCAATTTCCTTTTCTCACAAAAGCTCATTACTTATTACAGTGACATATGTAACAATAAAGGTGGATATAATCCATTCTCGGAGTTATACCACATATAGTTTCCTCCATATGATATCCCACAAACTAAGTCCTTACATAAATGTATGATTCTCTAAAAGAATCATCTTACCAAAAATAGTATTATCAGGGATTCTAAACTTCCTTGTCCTTAACTGTATTTGGGCCCACAAAGTAATTATTTACTATTTACATAATATCATAGTAAAATATATTAAAATCAAGAATATGAGTTTATTTACACTACTGACATCTTCAAAGCATTAGTCTGATGTGAATAGGTGGAAAATATTTATATTGAGTATGCCATCTGTTATGGTGATGCATCAATTGATCTAAAATTTGATTGCCCATGTTGGGATGTAAGGCCTTGTTATTCTTAGTATTAGTTTGGCTTATGGTGAAAATGTTGTCATTGGTCTTACATTTGAATGTGTAGAAATGGGCACAACTAGAGTTCAACTTGGGATAATAATATGAATACTTTATAGGTTTCTATGGTTACCAGTAATCATGATCTCTATTGCCTGACAAAGGATTTTAGACCCTTTCCTTTGCTTCACATATTGAGAGCTATAAGATAGACATAAGTTAAAGGGCCTTCTGGCTGAATCTAACCTGTTACACTAGGGCCAATTCTTCATTATCATATATATAAAAGGTAACCCCTTAGCAGCTTTTATTTATACTAAAAGGCTGCCAAGTGAGGTTTTTAAAACATAACCATGTCCTACTAACAACTGGAGACAACACCAGAATTACTAGACTAAAGCACAAACCAGAGTTCGTTGTTCATATTGAAAGCAAAGAAAATAGGGGGAACTTGCCATATTGAAACAAGAAGGGGCATTCATAACCCTTATTTGTTGGTTGTTGTTTTTTCATTTTTTATGTAATGATTTTAGAATGTTCACTTCATGAGTATGTGTATGAACTTGAATGCCAACTTTGTCCTGCAAAACATTTTTGTATTACTGTTTTCTTTAATGAATCAATGTTGCATATGAAACCTTTCAAGTTCACCCAACTTATAATCTAGGAATCCATGCATGCTGGGGTTTTATTGTATTATTAATAATTATTGCCCAATAATATTTTTTTTAAGGTCTAGACGCCCGTCATTTGTGTTATTTTATTCTTTACTAGAGTATTTAGAAGCTGCTTTATAAATCTGTAGGTTGTCACCAACCATGTTTCACATAAAAGAATTCAATGAGATAACATACTTCCATACATTCTCCTGCTAATGTATATGCCTTCTTTTGAAGCCTTTTACTTGTCCCCACAAGAACAAGAGATTGGGCTTATATGTGTATGGAATTAATTTTTGGCCTCATTATTGACTTCATTAGTGCCAAATTGGTATCCAAGATTGGTGCAACAAGTGTTCTTATGTAGTTTTGAAAAATGTATTATCGAAACTACATATAACATTATATGTGTTATTATTTTTGTATATGATTATTGTTATTGTGATTGCTAGGTTAACTTCAGGTTATATAAGGTTGAAAAGTTATAAAATGGTTGTGTAATTTGACAGTAAAATTGTAAAATTTGGTCATGTTACATATTTCTAGAACGACAACCGGTCTGGATGTTTTAGAGTAATCATGATCTATGTTGCCTGACAAAGGGTTTTAGACCTTTTGCTTTACTTCGCATATTGAGAGCCATAAGATAGACATAAGCTAAAGGGTCTTCTGGCTGAATCTAACCTGTTACACCGGGGCCAGTTATTCACTGTCATATATATAAAAGCTAACCCCTTAGCAGCTTTTATTTATACTAAAAGGCTGCCAAGTGAGGTTTTTAAAACATAAACCTCTCCTACTAACAACTAGAGACAACACCAGAATTACTAGACTAAAGCACAAACCAAAGTTTGTTGTTCATATTGAAAGCAAAGAAAACAGGGGGAGCTTGCCATCTTGAAACAAGAAGGGGCATTCATAACCCTTAGTTGTTGGTTGTTGTTTTTTCATTTTTTATGTAATGATTTTAGAATGTTCACTTCATGAGTATGTGTATGAACATGAATGCCAACTTTGTCCTGCAAAACATTTATGTATTACTATTTTCTTTAATGAATCACTGTTGCATATGAAACCTTTCAAGTTCACCCAACTTATAATCTAGGAATCCATGCATGCTGGGGTTTTATTGTATTATTAATAATTATTTCCCAATAATATTTTTTTTAAGGTTTGGATGTCCGTCATTTGTGTTATTACATTCTTTATTGGAGTATTTAGAAGCTGCTTTATAAACCTGTAGGTTGTCACCAACCATGTTTCACATAAAAGAATTCAATGAGATAACATACTTCCATACATTCTCTTGCTAATTTATATGCCTTCTTTTGAATACTTTTACTTGTCCCCACAAGAACAAGAGATTGGGCTTATATGTGTATGGAATTAATTTTTGGCCTCATTATTGACTTCATTAGTGCCAGATTGGTATCCAAGATTGATGCAACAAGTGTTCTTATGTATTTTTGAAAAACGAATTATTGAAACTACATATAACATTATATGTGTTATTATTTTTGTATATGATTATTGGTATTGTGATTGCTGGGTTAACTTCTGGTTATATAAGGTTCAAAAGTTCTAAAATGGTTGTGTAATTTGATAGTAAAACTGTAAAATTTGGTCATGTTACATATTTCTGGAAAGACAACCGGACTGAATGTTTTAGTGAGGATCTAGAGGAACATGTGGAAATCCCAAGTGATTCAGGAATCACATTCAATGTCAAGCCAAAAATGAAGGCCTTGGAAATTGCTGAAAAAACAAGAGATGCCATATTGAGTGGGCGTTTTGATCAGGATTTCTATTGACTGGAGGCACTTTAAATTTTGTTTTAAGTATTTCAATAAACAAACCACAACTTTCATTATGACTTTACATGTTTGTGTGAATATGCCTAATGGTGACATGGTAGGGCATACTGGCTATATAGATGCAACCTTTATTACATGTAAGTCTGCTGACGAGGCTATAAAGGTAGGAACTAAACTTTTATTCTTCCTTCTTGCACATGTTATAGTTTTTGTCCTTGGTTACAGATTGGAATTTATGTTTCCAAATGAACATCTAGTTCATACTGAATTGCATGTACTTCTGATTTTGGTGATTATGCCTGGGTTTGTGCATGTATCCTTTCTTGTAGCTAGGGAAGTCATCAACTTTTACATTCATGGCCTATGTGTAGATACACATGTGCATGCGTGCATCCATATCTATGCAATAACTTTACATACATGCATATGCATGATTACATGTTTGTCTGCAGTCAAACATGCATTTGTTGGTATGCCTTTTGGTCCTATAGCTCCTAAGCTCCATGAATGTAAGTTCCAGTCCCTGTGAAGGCATGCCAAAAGTGTTTTGTGCATGGAAGCATCCCCATGTGCACATGCTATTGTATGCCATTCGGTTCCATAGCTCCTCATATCCATGATAGTTAAATTTTTGAGTAAAAATGGTTGGCTTGCTGTAGAGATACCCTTAATGAGAAAAATGGGATTGTGACACATGGGTGGGTAACAATAATAAAATAAAACGAAAAAAAGATGACTTTTGATATCTAATATAATAAAATAATAAATTAAAGAGCTGACCATTTTTTAATTACAATCACAAAAAAAACAAGAAAAACTAGCAAAGATCTGTCTTAAGCCTGGATCTTGTAAGCACCAAGAGTTTTGCATCTTGGTTTTCTTGATCTCTCAGTGCTTAATAGGGACCCATGCTAGTAGTTGTCTACAAATCATTTTCTACACATTTACAGGCTTGTTCTCAAAGATTTTGGAATTAAAGTAGTGCATAATGACAATACATAAACTAGTAAAATCTTCATATTGTCACCTCAAACCATTTTGGGATCTTAAACTTCCCTTTTCTTGGGTTTTATCAGATAATTGTAGTGAAATGAATACTTTGATAGGGGTTGATTTTTGTGAAGGAATATTGTCCATCTTGTCCATATTTTATATAAGAAGGCACTAGTTATGTTTTGGTTGAGTTAAGCATTAATTTCTTAGTTTGGAAGTTTGAATGTATGATCTTTAAAAAGGATGTGTGTCATGTTTTAATTTTTCTATCATTTTGTAATTGATATTGACTAATAGTTGTACTTTTTGTACAGATTATTCTTGATGCAATAGAACACTTGGTGGCATCTACCTTGTTACTGGAGATCATGGAAATGCCGAGGATATGGTGAAAAGAAACACCAATACAGGTCAACTGGCAAAGGATAAAGATGGAAATATTCAAAGTCTGACCTCTCATACTCTTTCCCCAGTAATTCTAGGCTCCAATTATCATTTTTTCTAGACAGGTAACTTTCTTATTCTCATGATTTATTATGTTTTAACTTTTAATTTGACATATTTGACATATTTAATTTGATAACTACGCTCACTCACATTTCCCTTCAGCTATGAAAGAAGCAGTTAGCCCTAAGGTACGCATAAAGAGCATGGGATGTGTCCTTCTTAGTTTTCATGTTTTGTCTCGTTTGATGCATCTTGTGCTTGATGAGGAAGCTTAAGCAAAGTTGGTACATTTTATTATATCAGCATTATCTCTTTTGATTGCAAATGCTCAGGTGCTTTATTGTTTGTTCTCTTCCTCAGAATCCAGGATCATATACTACAATTGATAATATGAGTGTATTCAACACACCAACGAAATTTGTTAGGTCTCTGGAACAACAATCCTCCTCCAAAAACACATGTATAAAATTGCAATCAAGAGGAGAACTTGCAGATTCTGCAGAAGCTAACCATGATAATTTGAATGCAATTGATTGGAATATGAACTTAAGTCCAGCTGCCAATGGAACTGTCAATGAATACACGGGTGGAGACAATCGACATATGATCACAGCAAAAAAAGGAAGGACAATGCTTGATAGTCTCTATAGTGTAGCTGATGGGTATTCAATTAGAAGCAATTCAGAAGAGGGAGATCTGCAGAACAATTCTGAATGGTCAGAAAGTGTGTATAGAACTGATTCTTTGTCACCTGCTTCAAGCACTGTTTTTGAGGAGATGTTATATAACTAGGAAGATTACTAGAGCATTGGCCTGACTGAGTTAGAAAAATAAGCTTATAAGATAGACGATAAGAAAGAAAATTTCTTACCAGCTAATCTCGATTCGTTTGAAGGTTCAACTGATTCTTGCAAATGGCAAGAGACAACAACATTTTGTACATGTTGGAGAAGAGCATTGTGCTTTATGGAATCCATTCTGGGAGTCTCCTTGTGTGTTGTGTTGGTTGTTCTTGCAATTATGGTGGTTGTCAATTTATTTAGCAAGCAAGAGGAATACTGTTGAGTCTCAAAAATGTCCCTTTTTCATCCACTTTATCTTCCCTATTCCTTACATTTCATCATCCCATTACCCTTTTATCATACCATTTCCATACA